>VZTT01002012.1:9505-46642 GCA_013400855.1 Buphagus erythrorhynchus
GCAGCTTTGCCTAATCTAACTCGGGGCTGCTACTTGAGTTTTCTGTTTTGAGCTGCTTCCAGGGCTCACTAGATTTTGGCAAAAATGATCTGTCACTTGGTTGGCTTTAGTTCTGGTTGATGAAGCACACTGAGATGACTCGGATGATGCCCATAGGAATCCTGTCACAGGAGAAGGAAAAGGCAGCAGCAAGGGCAAGCAGCGTGTCCTAAGTTAACAGCCTAACACTGTAATCTAAAAAACAAAAGAAGCCGGGAAAAGTTGGTTCCAACTGAAACGTGTCAAGTAGTTGAGTAGATGGTTCTTTACATTTTAATATTGCAAATATAGACTACATCCTAACTAATTTATCTTTGCATAACTTTCCAGAGTGAAATGTCTTCCTCAACATTCTGTTCATAAAATACCCAGTGCAGGGTCTAGGAAATAAGAACGATTTAAAATACCTTCCTATACACTTGCATCTTTTAATGCATTTACACTTGAAATCATTGTACATTAAAATCTGTTCCAATGGGAAAATGTGAAATGCCATTTTTTATAATAGTAACTTGTTATTTGTGAATTTGAATACCATATGCTAAAAAGTAATAGCTTCCAGGATATAAGGATGGTAAATGTCTTGAATAAAAATATCTTTCATGAAGATACAAGATCATGCTATCTGAATATGCAGGAATTAAAGTATCAGAAAAAATTCCTTCAGTATGTTTGCTAGAAGGGTTAAAAGAGAGTTGTGTGCACTTTTTTCAGTGTCCAGATGCAACTCTCATGTTCACCAGTGACGAGTTCTTACGCCTTGCTCAGGATAGAAAGTTTTACTGGAATTAAGAAACTGAATGGTCTAGTCTGAAATTCAAAATAGCACAGCTCTAGAAACTTGAATTCTATGATGCATCACATCAATTGCACAATGAATACAGAAAAAAATGCAAATTTTATGTTGGCACTGACCCTGAGAATGCAGGTGACTCACAAGGCTGGTGGGTAGTTTCACAGACCTCTCAGATCTGTTTTAAAACTTTACTTCCCTGGAGTTTCGTGGATGTGTAAATAAAAATAGGTACACAGGTGTCGTCTGTAAATTTGTGAAATCTTCAAATATCTGTAACCTTAAAAAGTTTTAAGTGCCCTTGTATATACCTAGTATTTATTTATTTTAATATTGAAGTGGAATCTATGCAACCAGGAAATGGAATTGTTTCTGGTTTCATTTCTAACTTCCCACTGTGTGTGTTAAGGTACAAAGTTGTAATTCATTGATCTTTTACGTATATTCTTTGAAGATACCAGGTGTCATCCAGAAGGGGCCCTAACAAGGAATGTATATATGCCAGTGTGCAGCATTGAAAAGGGTTGAGAATCTACTAACTCTCTTGCTCATTGATAAGGAGCATGAAATAAGAATGTAATACTACTTTAAGAAATTATGAATTATTTTTGTATTTTTTTCAATGTTTTAGAATTTATTTCTGCCATTTTCATGTTGGTGTTGCAGATTGTATTCTATTTCATGTGAGGAATAGATTTTACTATTCTTCCTTTTGCTTTAAGGCTTATTTTTACAGGGTCAGACATTCTCCTTTGTTGTTTGTTGCACCCACAGTGTGCAGGGGCAGGACAAAGCTTTCCAGTCTCTCTTCTTTCAACCACAAGGGTTTTCTATTACAGAGTAATTGAAATTGATTATTATTTAATAATCTGTGATGCTGAGAAAGTGAAGGTTAGAAGCTTTCCTGCTTTTTTGTGTTAGACATCTCTCTCTGAAGTAGGCAGGGAATGAGTGTGTAATGTCTTTGTTGACACTGCTGCAGCACGGGCATTTGTGTACCTGGAGTGTGAGGACAGAACATCTCAAAGGTTGTCCAGTTCCTTATCTTTTTTTAGTACTTTATCTTTCAGAGGTCTTTTCTATAAAAGATGGTGGATTTATGAATGGGAACATCGGTGTGCCATATGGAATAGCCTGCAAGTTTCTTCATAGCGTGCACCAATTTCAGTCTTGGGAGAACTGCTTGTAGGAACTGGCTTATGCTCTGTGCTGTCCTGTCTTGGCTGAGACTCATAAAGATGCTAAAAAAAAGTGTTCTGTTCTGAATCTTGGAAATTTCTTGCAATAGTAGCGTTTATTTTAGTTTATATCTGTGTGTGGTTTTGATTTTAGTATTTGATGGGTTGTGCTCTTGCATCATTTAGAAAGGTATCATTTTCATTTTACAGCTGAGAAACTAGAAATTAGATAGCACATATGTGCTTATTTGCTCCTGACACTTGAAACCTAGTGCATTTAGGACTGCACTGAGATGTAAAATCATTCCATCATCCTTCTAGGCACATGGTACAATTTTTTAATTTATTTTTTTCTTTTTTGAGTTGACATTCCTTTAGTTCCAGAGCAGCCAGGATTGTGTAGTAAATAGTTACAGAATACTGTTAATCTCATTAGAAGATGGAAGAGTGGAGCAGATAATGGGGTAGGTAATCAGCAGTGAGAGAATAGGAAAAAAAAAGTTTTAAAAATAATAGAATTGCACAATCGTAATAACATATGCTGTGGAGTTTACTTCTAATTTATCCAAATAGGAACTATACAGATAATAGATTTTAAAATAGTTTGTAAACGTCCCTTTTAATAAGTGTTTTGAGTTCATATCTGGAAAGAAAACTAAAGCACTGGAGGCTGTTTAGGGATCAGCAACACAGCACTTTTGGACAATGAAAGGTGGCCGCAACTTTGCAAGGGCAAATACGCATGTGGTTTCAACTACTGAGTCATGCATATTTCTAAGCTTTAACAGGATTAGTTTCATTCAAGCTCAGGGAAACAGGTCATATGACTATTTTCAGCACTTCTATTTACAATACAACAAAATATGTTTTCAGCCTTTTGAATCAGAGGTCTCTCCCAAACAAGGCCTGATAAGTTTTAAGAGCTTTATAAAAATATTCCTTGAGAAACTGACCTGTGAAGTAGAGAGCTGTTTTTTCTTGCTTTTGACTTCAAGGTGAAGTCATTGTGTCACATTTGATATGTAGATTTGTTGTCATCACTATTCATGCATCTAAGATGCTGCTGTTAAAATTCAGTTTTCCAGTGCTTTCATCAGGAGCTTAAATATGTTTATATCCAAACTTTAATTTCCTGACTTTTGCTGTTCCCTCTTTTAGGAGCACACAATATTTGGAGCAGTCTGACTCCATGTCTTTGTTCTCCATTTTTTGAAATCTATTTACTCTAACAAATAGTATGTCAAACAGATTTTTTTTTTTAACCAGTCTAGGGATCCTCTTTATTCTGCTGAGTTCTGATGGCTGTCAAAATAAAACTCCTTTCTCCTATTCTTTATATTGCCTTCCAGATGTATGAGTAATATGCAGTGGAGATCTTTACAGCTCGTGGTTGACAAAGCTCATACATTCAATGACGTAGCTGCTCTTGAAGTTGAGCTGTCATTTTGAGCACATAATCCTGTATGTTTCTTCTGAGCAAGAGTAAGATGACATTGTGATAGAAATTCATTCCAGCCACACGGAGTGTGATTACTTTAACATTTCTGTGGTCCAAAACTTCCATATTTAAATCTTGTAGCACAGACAACTCTTGCTTTGTCATACCAGAAAACAGTTGGGAAAGAATTGCTTAATTATTTTGTAATAAAGCTAAAATGGAATTAAAATTCCAGGTTATATTCAGATATCAGAGGTTTTCCTCATTATTTTGCTATGAGCTGAAAATATCCTGATGGATTTCTAGTTAATACTGTGTTTTACTAGTTTCTTTCCCATCTGGGCTATGGAAGGAGAGCCTTGCAACTTTGGATGCTTTGTGTTGTTTGTGGCAAGAATTGACCAAGACTTATGATAACCATTCTCTAGGAAACAGAAAGATTTGAGACTTGGGTGCTTCTGGTCAAACCTTGAGTGAAAGGCAAATAAATTAAACTACTTAAGTCTTCCATTTTAGTGTAATAGGATGAGACAGATGGAGGGGGAAACAAGATTCTGAAGTGTCCTTATAGCTACCTTGCTTTTGATTTTGCTTTTTATGTTTTCAAGTTTGCAGACTCTTGCATCTACTTCTCGGGACACATGTTTACAGTTTCTAGGTCTGTATCTAGATTTTGTATCTTCTACTTTTGCTCCTTCTTTGCCTTCCTTGAAATGGATGGCCTTAAAATCAAGCATTTTAAAAAATAGTGATTTTGGTTTAAAATCCTTTTAAAGAGAGGAATTTAAGGAAGGTTCACTCTTGGTCTTTCACCAGTTTCAGTCCTCCCCAGTAAATAATTGAGTCTTCATACATCTGTGCAGATATTACCAACACTGAAATATATGTATGAGCTTTCAAATGTACATTTCTGTAACCCACAGTTGGATGGTGCTGAGTTGCACACGTCTGATTCTGTTTGGCTGAGTTATCAAACTTAATGGCATACTTTGAGAACTTATCCTGTCTATGAATAGATACCCAGGAAAAGTGGAAGTTTTCAGTTTTCTGGGATAATACACAAAAGCTATTGCTTGCCTCTCGCTGACCCTCTGAACGTGAGTTTGTTCTCAATTGGCAACACAAATTGAGCATGAAGAGTAATTGAAAATGTATTAGCTGCCTTTGCCAAGGCAGCAAAACATTTGCTGGATTAAGACTGGGAACGAAGCAAACTGCAATGGATAATATCTTGTGTATGCATTTATTTTGCAGATGACGAAGTAAATCTATCTAATTATGTTAATAAGTATCAAGTCTTCAGGACAGACAATATTTTCTATGCAAGAAATAGAATTTACATTTCAGTGGAAGAGATAAAAAAGGGGAGGTTTGGCATATTTCAACTGTCGAAACAAAGTTATCTACAATTCTACCTTTGATTACTGTATCAGAAAGCCCATTTCTATTGTGCTTTGCCCAAAGGAGGGCTGCATTGTCAACTAACTCAACATATAATGGTTTGGGCTGAAAGGGACCTTAAAGATCGAGTTCCATTCCCCCTGCTGTGGCTGGGGTGCCACTTGCTAGATCAGGTTGCTCAGAGCCCTATCCAACCTGGCCTTGAACACTTCCAGGGATGAGGCATCCACACCCTCTCTGGCCAATCTGTGCCAGTACCTCACCACCCACTGGGAAAAGAATTTTTTCCTAACATGTAATCTCAACCTGCACTCTTTCATTTTAAATCCATTGCCCCTTGTCCTGTCACTGTATCCCCATAGAAAAAAAAATCCCCCTCCCTCCTTTTCATAAGCCACCTTAAGGCCACAGTGAGGTCTCTCTGAAGTAATTTATTCTCCAGGCTGAAAAACCCCAGCTCTTAATAATTTGATATGATGAGGAATTATTTTCTTTTTGCTCATATTTTATTAATTTTAACTGGTGAGGTGAAAACAGGGCTTTTTTTGGTAGACAGCCTTGGGTGGATCTTAGTGATAAAATGGCATTCATTATTACTAAGGTGGTTATGTATTGGAAAAAGGCCTGAATTTTCAAAGCTGTAAATGGGGAATATGGTTTCTAAAGGAAGTCTCAAAAGGCTTCTATAGAGAGCAGATTATTTCTGGGCAAACAAGATAGTCAGATTTCCTTGGAATAAATAGTGTGTGCCATTGTAATTTGGCTGATCAAAGATAAGTTTTGGTTTTGTCACTTCTACCCCAAACCACTTCTGGTTTAATGCTTTAAATGCCTGTTTATTCATTTATTTATTTGTTTGTTTGTTTGTTGTGTGTTTGGCTATAATGTAACTTTTTATGTTGCAGATTCGATAGTGCAGTTTGTAACCTCCATGCTCAACTAGATTTCAGGATTTTGGGTGATGGCTGTCACCTGAAAGTAGGATTCAGACAATGAATTAGCATAACCCGTAGAGTGCAAACGTTACTGATACTTCTGAAACATTGTGTTTATCAGGATATTTTTTTGATGTTAATTCTGTCTGGATAAGAGTAAAGAGAAGGAACCCTAGTTCTATTAAATTCTGCTTCATCTACATATATTTTTAGGAAATCTTATGTGCTTTATTTCATGAGACACCCATATGCCCTCCCATCTTGTCTTTGCATTGCATTTTGAGGGGGCTGGTTTATCCTCCCAACAAATTTTAATAGTGATGCATTTATGTAGTTCTCTCTTTTTTTTTTCCTTGATCCCTACTCTCTTTGTAATCTAGTATTGCACTAAGTCAAAAGCCCTTTCAGAGGTCAGATGTATCACAACAAATTTGGCATCACTGCAGCTTAAAATAAGATGCCTCATGGGTGTGCAGGTGCAGCTCCTGTTGGCTGTGGTGGAAGTTTGCTCTGTGCTGGAATCAGCCTGGCAGAATCCTGGTTTTGTGAGGAGTGGAGGAGGCCAGGGTAACAGTAGGGATTTTCTTCAGCCATTGCCAGGGTGAATAGCAAACTGTGTAGAAAAAAGGAAACAATTTCATAGGAACGTAAGTGCTGTCATGCTCAGTTTATGTAGAAAAGAAAATACTTAAAGGTGTAATATTTTAATTGTCTCTAATGCTTAAATGAGTGATGTGGAAGAAAATAGAAGCTGGTTTTGTCTACAGCTCTAACTTGAGTTCATGCTTTAATTACCAAAGTCCAGACTGAAGGCAGGATTATCTCATGATTATTTATTATTCTTTTAATCTTTTATGTAGATATTTTTGGTGTTATTTTGACCAGTTAAATAAACCCAAGTTTTGTAGGCCAAACATTCTGTGTATTTTTACTTTTAGTGATATCGATTGGTGAAGTATTTGTTATATAATTGCCTTTTGTCTCTACTCTACAATTTTGATAATTGTCACAGAGAAGGTTTGCAAAATGTGATCTTTTTAAGTAGAAGAAAGGAATTGCTATGGCTATCCTGGTTTCTGGCAGCACTGTGCACGCTCCTAAATTGAAGAGGCAACATGTGCCAGGGTTCCCAATTCTGAGGAATGCCCTACAGTTTTTGAACATAAATGCACTGTTGTGTAACTGCAGCATCACCAGAGCCAAAGATTCTCAGTCATATGCTGATGCTGTATTTTTTTTNTCTGCGTATCCTTTTTTTTTTTTTTTTTTTTGTTTGTTTGTTTGTTTGTTTTGTTTTGTTTTTGTTTCTGTTTTGAAGAAAATGTAACCTGGATATGTAATATAGAAAATTCAGTTTTCAGTACAGAATACTGTTCTAATTTATTTAAAAATCACATCTAAGGCTTTTAATATTTTATATGTGAATTAAGAATAGTATGTAATCTGGTTTGTGGGGTATCTGAGCTAAGCCATGTTAAGGAGAGACACTTTAAGGGGTGAGCCTTGTGAGCAGTGCCTAATAAAAAAAAAGAATTCAGGACCCTTCTGTGCCTTTCCCCTTGCTCCTGAATCGCTTTCAGATGCCTCCAGCTCTCTGCCAAATAAACACATGCTGTAGCTGCGTGTCATCAGATTATATCCCGCTGGGAAGATTTCAGTCTCCGCAGCACCCCTTGGCTCAGCAGCGTGTGGTATCTTCCCAAATACATGCCTGCATTTCTGGTGGAGCCCAGCTGCTGGGAGCTTGTGCTCGGGTTCTGGGGAGGCGCTGACTTGAAGTATCCATGTGTGTGCAGCTGCACCTGCGTGCGAGTGGCCCATCGGAAACTGCCCGTCGCGGTACCACTGCTTCGAAAAAGCAGCCTTCTGGCAAAGGTCTTTGTTCTGCATCAGTGAAGATGCACATCACTGGGGCTGCTTGGTAACTGGAGCTTTCACTTGACCAGTGCTGGGTTTCTTTTTACTTGCTTATTTCTTACTGCCATGTCATCTCCGGGAGGCACTGAGAATACCCAGAAGAATTCACGTAGGTGGAACTTTATTGTCATTTTTGTCATTTGTCACCTTAGCTTGCCAAGCTAATGTAAAATGCAAAATGAAATTAAAGTTAGCTTAATTAATTTCCTCAGTTACTACCATTGCCTGATTTGCAAAGGGTGTGCTGTAAATGACAGGTTAATTATCAACTTGATTTAGCAAATTTGAAAGAAATGGTGACTTAATGTCTGTTTTTTCAGGGCTTTTGTTTATTGCTTTGCTTTTGTCTGTCGCTTTGCATTATTGTGAAGGTAATATTAATCAGAATTAGTAAAATAATTCAAATGCACAGATATTCTGTTAGCTAGAATTCAAGCAGGCGTGTCTAAGGGTGGGGTGACACTAGAGGATGAGAGGAGACAGAGAATTATTATCTGAAGATAAAACCAAGAATAAAAAAATAGAGCAGTGAATGTTAGCATAGATAGTCATGCTAGTTTCCTTTAGATAAATAAAATAGTAAGTAAATTTCAAAGGTATATTTTTAATGAAGCAGCTAATGTTATTTACATCCATATAAGCCTCCTTTATCATATAAAACAATATTCTTAATCATGCAACCAATAACATTTTTATCTTGTTAATTTGTAAGTAATGGTGTTTAGAACTGCTAATTGAAGTAGAAACATGGATTTCTACTCTTTTTCTTGTTATATTCTTTTACATAACCACGGGAAGAGTTTTTTTTCTGTTACCATTCACATGGATTTTTTTCAGTGGATGTCCAGGACCAAAAGATAAGAGTAAATGGAACTATTTGCTATTTTAATAACCTGTTGGAGCATGCCTTTATCAAGGCTCTACCTATGAGTTGTAATTTTGAGCACTAAAGTTGATATTGATATTTGTGTTAAATTCTGGTGTGAAGTTGAATATATTGTTTTAAGGAATTCATCTGATATGGGAGAACTTTTTAAATTTATGTTGATTAGAAACACTTAATTTGTAGAAATACTTGTTTTCTATAGGTCTAGTCAGATCAGTTGATTGTTTACTTAAAAATGGCAAAATTTACCCTCTGTTCTGCTAAATGTCGTGTGACCACTGTGCTCTCAAAACTGTGTAGGGTTGCAAGCAATATATATACACCACTGGTATAATCAAATTTTTATTCTTAACTACTTTGTGCATATTGGCAGAAGTCCCTCTTTACTTGTTGTTGTTTCCTGAAATTGCAGTGGAAGTATAGGCAAAGAGGGGTACAGCTGCAAGTATTTATTTTTTTCCTTATTTACCATCATATCTTGGACAGTAGAACAGCTGTTTTGTGTGTGGGGTGGGGGCCAACCTTGGAATTATATAAGGATTAGAATATGAAATTGGAGAATAGTTTGAAATCTAAGCCTTAGCAGTATTATTCCAAGTACTTCTGGGAAGAGGTAGCAGAAAGTAGAAGCCTTAATATGAACATTAATATTGGAAGGGTTAACACCTCTATGGTAACCAGGATTATTCTAATTTTTTTAATCACATTTTCATCTCTAGCTTTGTGACAGAACAAAAATAATGCAAAACCTATTTTTTGATAATCTCTTTGCTCACCACCTATGTAGGCTACGGTTAATGACAGGTTAAAAAATACTGATATACCTACTTTTAAAATCTCTAACTAGACCAGCTGTAGTACATTGTGGGGTGCTGAAAGACCCAAATGCTGTAGGCTCTTGCTGCCTGTGACTTTATTGTGGTGCAGATGAATTTTTAAACAGTTTTAAAATGGCAGTATTCTTTCTTTTGGCATGCTGCTTCTATTTTAGGTTAGAAATGTAACTGTAAGTGCAGACATTTCATCAGTTTCATTTGTAACTAAATAAATGTACAGCAATAGATTATACACTTTTTATGTTTCTCCACTTGACGCCGTTTCTTTCTGTAGTGGTACTCTAAATATGATACTATTCTGGTTCTTACAGTGTTCAAAAATAGTAGAATTGTTTTAAAAGCTGCAGTAGAAATCATTTATTCCTTCTTTATAGCATGTTCTTACATAAATCTGAGCCCTGCCTTTCCCAGCAGTGTGTTATTAAACTACTTGTTCTGCTCAGGTCTAATGATGTGTGTGGATATCTGAGGTGTGCATGTGAGCATGTAGGAATTCTGAATGCTTCTCTACTCCTTTCAGTAAGTGGAACAAAAATGTGGATATTTTGGTAAACTATTCCATCCGTTTAATTTAAGTGTTAGGTATGTCATGTGAAATTGTATCAAGGCAGTGAAGCTGAAACTGTACAAACATAAGTCTTTGGTATTGTAGCTTGTGTGGGGTCCTTTTTTGAGATGTATCTGCTTTTGTGGGTGAAATACTGTGTAATAAAAATAAATATTTAAAATGTGAGATATTTTTAAAAATCAGCAACACATTTTTATATGTACATAATTTTTCTAGATTGCATATGTCTATTAGAGTGTATGAGTTAAGGCTGAAAGAAGTTAAGAGGCAGTTTTGGCTTACACATTGTTTCATTTTTAATCACTTGGGTTATTCTGTGGATTAGGGTGAAATAAATCTTGTGGAGATGTCACTCAGCCCTTTTTTTCCTTTTTTGTAGAAGGCAGCTAGTGCTATTTTGATGTTGCATAAATGAGACGATCAAAATGTAGTTGTCTGTGCCTCATTTTAAATCAAATCGGAATGGTGCCATTTATAGGAATAAGTTTCTATCGTAATTAGATGATTATGTAATCACTCCAGATCTTGCACACCAGCATTTCCATTGGCTCAGGAGGATTTTCCCTTGATCATAATCTTAAATCCTCATAGATTTATTCTCTCTGGTTATTGAACATTAAACTGGAAGCCCACACCTCGTGGAGAAGACACACTGAACACCACGCAATTTATTTTCAGTTAACTTGTGCGTTCACAAGAGTAGGAAATGAAACTGGTGGTACTTGATGGGCTCAGGGTTTGCAGGCCACCAGTGATGTGGGAATTGCAATTTTGCTGACACAATGTCCTAAGCCTTTATTTTAAAGATGTACCTTTATTTTAAAGAGCACCGTTGTCCATGTGGCTCTCAGGTGCAGGGTAGTTTCTGTCTCTCGATGGAGAGCAAGGTCCTCAGGAGGGGCCTGCAGCTTCAGCTTCTGTCTCCACAAAACTGTGTGACTGGAAGAAATCTATCCACATTATGGGTTTGGATGACGTAGGTACTTCTCCCCTTTTTGCTTCTTGGTGCATATTTAGAGGGTTGTGCTGCCAGTCATTTAGTATCTGGTTCTTATTACAATTGAATGTGTTTCTGATGCAAAGCTGTAGGAAAGCTAACAGAATAGAAAGCCAAGTCCTTGATTTTCAGCACATTTGGGAAGCCACAATGGGTATGAAAATGTCCACTGGTTGCAGGGTGGGAGGAGGTCTGGTGAACATACTTCTGTCTCTCCTTCTCATGCTTCGTCCTTATGTAGAGTTCAGAGTGCTTTTGTACCAATGAACTTTTCTCCTGCATATTAGTGATTATTCAGTCTAATAAAATCCATGAAGTGAAAACTAATTTGGTATGTGAAGGAGTTGTGGACTAACTCTAGAACAGAAGAGAAAATAGAAAAGGTTTTATCTAGCACAGACAAAAAAAATAAATAGCAAACCAAAAAGTTTGGCAAGTGACAGGTTATTGAATGAGAATGTTTTTCTCCTGAATCATTCTCAGTTACGGAGTCTCTTTTGGGAAATTAACTATTAGGATTAATTCAACTGTGGACAAGGTAAATAACTTCCAGGGATGAATCAATCATGAGATTTCCAGTGGACAGCTGCAAATGAGGTGTTAGAGAAACAACTGAGTTATAAGAAGAGAGCTTATTTCACAAGATGCTAGGAGAGTTTGGCTTGCTTGACAGAACAGGGGACATTGTGACTTCTGCATGTTAACATACCGAAGGAGTTAGCATTAGGAAAAAGAAAAATTCCTGGAAGGCCAGGGATGTTGAACTGGGGGGAGCTGGGGAGGTTGTTTTGTAGTAATTAGTATGCCTCCAGCTAATTATTAATTGTGTAAACTGTTCTAGTATTAATTTAGCAAAGAGGCTTTCTAAAATCCAATAAGCATGGAAATACTGTCTGCCTATGTTGTGATACTGCTCAGTTTTTTATTTTGTCTGGCATCAGTTGTTTTCTGCCCTACCATAGTTGTCAATTACTGAGGAAGATGAACACAAGAGTTTCGAACAACCCATCTGGAGTGCTGTGTCCAGTCTGGGCTCCTCAGTACAGGAAAGACAAGCAGCTCCTGGAGAGGGTCCAGTGGATGGTCACCAAGATAGTTAGAGGTCTGGAGCATCTCTCTTATGAAGAGAGACTGAGAGAGTTGGGCCTGTTTAGTCTGGAGAAGAGAAGACTATGAGGGGATCTCATTAATGCATGTAAAAATCTCAAAGGCAGGTGCCAAGAGGATGGTGCCAGACTCTTTTCAGTGGTGCCCAGTGACAGGATGAGGAGCAATGGCCATAAACTGAAACATGAGAAGTTCCAGCTCAACACGAGGAAGAACATTTTTACATTGAGGGTGGCGGAGCACTGGAACAGGCTGCCCAGGAAGGTTGTGGAGTCTCCCTCTCGGGAGACATTCCAAACCCTCCTGGACATGTTCCTGTGTCACCTGCTCTAGGTCACCCTGCCTTGTCAAGGGGTTGGACCGGAGGATCTTTAGTGGTCCCTTCCAACACCGAACATTCTACTGAATCTTCTGCTGAAGATTCTACTGAAGTCTATTGGGAAAAAGTATCTGTTGGTTTTCTGATTCTTGTAGTCTGCTGCTCTTCTGTCTACAGAGGGTGAGAATTAATAGCTCTGTGGTATAAATTTAGTCATTGATGACTAACCTGAAACTTTGTTATATAAATGTCAATTTTGCCATATTCTGCTAATTGGATCCATGTTCCAGTGATGTCCTCACTTATCATTCTTAGTTGCTATTTTGATATAGAAGGCAATATGGCATCTGTCTTGCTGGCAGAGGCTTCTGTAAAGACTTCTGTATAAAGCAAAAAAAAATGTATGAAGCCATTAACTTTGCTTAAGAGGGCAAACCTGAGAAAAGTGTGGGGAAGGTTTTTGATTTTGTCGTTGCCTGAGGACTTAACCACATCTCAAGCACCAAAACAATTGGGATTTCTTCACAGAAGATAAAAGCTCCAAATACCACTTATTAATCTTAAAAGTGAGCTGATCTCAAACTTAGATCTGGTCATTTCAGTGATGAACATGCATACCTTTTCATCTTCTAAGCATAGAGGACAGTGTAAAATTTTATTAAAATGTTTGGGCTTTTCTTCATTTCTCTTAGAACTTCAGTTTAGAAACATCACTGTTTGTTGGGATTGCCTATTTGCCATGGACAAAAATATGCTGGTTCACCCCTTTTCTCAATTCCATGAGGTACGTGATATTTTCTGGTTTATGTTTTATTGAGCTGTGTACAAAGTGTTAGATAATTTGCGTAAGCATGAAGTTTCTGTACAATGTAGCTTTTTTTTTTAGAAGCACCTTCTTTTTTTCCTGAAGTACAAGTTGCTGAGTTCCCCCTGCATTTGTAAATAGAGCATTAGTGGCCATCAGTGTGATCTCTTATGTCACGACCTAAAAAGAAGATTTGAAAAGCTGCATTCCCTCCCTTCTGGAGTCCTGGGTGATTGCCAGAACTTTGCATTAAAGCCCACAAGCAGTGGTACTAGGACAGTTTTTGCCTTAAAAGATAGGTGGAGTTACATGCGGATCACCGCGCCAGCATCTCTGGCAGGATGGAGACAGATTTGCTCTGACAATATAATGCGCTTTGCAAGCGTCTATTTTAAGAATTCTTTGTGCTATGACTTTTTTAAGGTGATATTGAACAAGTATTTTGTTTCTCTTAAGAGTCTTACACTTCAGGAGGCTCCAAGTTCATACAGACACTTAAATTCTGCGAGTCAGAAAGTGTGTGTACCTAGAGAAGTATTCTTCAGAGTACTTCTAATCATAGCTCTTCCATATTTTATAGTTGAGCTACTTCATAGTGTTCTTTTGCCCTGTTACCAATTGGGTAGGTGTAGTCCAGGCTGTGAAGCACCTGAGAACTGATTTCCTACTGAAATCAGTTCTCAGGTGAAAATCACTGAGAACTGATTTTCCTCCACAAATATCCTGGAGCGAAGTCTTGACTTCCTCATTCATCCTCAGGTGGGTGAAGGAGGGGCAGTGCAGGTGCCAATGGCACGTCCTCGTGCTCGACACACCTTGGATCTGACCTCCAGATCTCTTCTTGAATGAGCAGGTAGCTCAGTTTCTGGGCTCTGACAGTTGTTCTCCTAGCACTGAAACACAGATATCATTTGCAATGGCTGAGTAGCTGAATGGTTTGTATTTTGGGCGGCAGGGAAGCAGTGGCATTAATTTGCTGTGTCAGTTTATATAACCTTGGTGACTCAGTGGGTGCACATTATACTTCCAGTACTGCTGATTTAACTAGTTGGTTGCTGCCTTGCTCTCAAATCTGTCAGGTCTGTTCCTGATAGGTTAATAAAAGTGCAAGGTTAAATATGGTCAACTGTTCAAAACTTCTGAAGAATATTTAAAACAGAAGTTAACGTGGAATGTGAATGAGATTTTGAAATGGGGTCTTTCCAAATAGAAAATCATCAGATGTGACCTATATTATTATAGGCTGCCTTACTGTAAATTAATGTTCTTCATTTTAACTTGTGGGTTTAAGAATAACATTTCTTGTTTTATTTTCTATATACGTGCTTATAGAGTGAAATCTCTTCCAGTCTTTTATTATGTTTTTTTCCCCTAGGCTGAGTATTCTCATTCAGTTTGCTATTTAGAAAGCATTAGACAGGTGTTAGAAAAAGCAGGCCATCAGAATTTAATAGCTGCTGATGTTATTACTGTTTTCACTTTTAAAAATGGATTATAATAGCAGTATGCAAGTATGTAATGTCTGACCTATTTTGAATAGTAAATGGAAACTGCTACCTTGCAAACTTCTTCATCAAAATGCAATTTATTCCAGTCCTTTAATATTTCATATTTTTATATATGAAATTATTTGTAATATATTGGGTACAATGCATTTGTATTTAGCCTGGAGGAGGACTGGGGGGACCTTATTACTCCCCACGATTGCCTGAAAGGAGCTTGTGGTGAGGTGGGAGTCAGTTTCTACTGCCAGGTAACAAGCGACAAGAGAAAAGGAAATGGCCTCAAGTTGCACCAGGGGAGGTTTAAATTGGATGTTAGGAAAAGTTTCTCTGTGGAAAGGGTTGTCAAGCATTGGAACAGACTGCCCAGGGAAGTGGTTGAGTCATCTTCCACATACTTGTGAATGCATCCCTGGAAGCACTCAAAAACATGGATATGGCACTTGAAGATTTGGTTTAGTGGTGAACATGTTGGTGGTGCTGGGTTGATGATTGGACTTGAGGATCCTAGAGGCCTTTTCCAACCTTAACAAGTCTATGATTCTGTATTTACCAGTCTTATTTCAAAGGTACAGTATCGATGTATTATCAAGTGTCAGTGCTTTATTTTCTTTCTTCTTGACCAAGATTTTAGGCTTGTTATGGTTAGATCTGTCTCTGATGCAGCCACTGTTTGATATATATATAGAAACACATGTATTGTCAAGGGAACTTGTTTAATAGAACTTGTTTAATAAGGCACAGATGAAAAATAATTTAGAATTAATAATATCAGCAAGGATGTCTCAAAATAGGAGGCATTTTAACCAAATGTCTACAGTTTTATAGAGCATGAAATTATAATAATGATGTTACTTTGATTCTTATGCATGCTTCAGTTCTCATTAGCCTTGGATAGTCACTGTTAGATTTAATAGTTTATAAGAGAACAACAGTAGGCTGAAGTTCAGTGCTTGCTGAACACCTTGGTATAGCATTCATTCCATCCTATAGAGAAAATGTGTTCCAGCAGAACAGGAACATTCTTGGTTCATTCCCACCCCCATCTCAAGCTTTGTTTATAATTTCAGGTATGTTTAGGAACTGATATTGAGGTGATTTGCCAGATGCTGTCCTTGGTGTGTTTGTCCCTGGTCTTGGAAGACCTCACAGTCTTTGTCATGTTCCACTGCTTTTGTTGTCACCCAAGCCCCAGGACAGATTAGATGGTTTCAGTGAGTCTTGTGAGGAGTTTTTTCTTTAAATTCTCTTCACTTATCCCACTGTGCCCATCTAATTTGTGTTTTAGGCATTCCAGAGTCTCTGGGGCATCAAATGTTTAGACCTTCTGATACTGTTTGTAACCCACTTCCATTAAACTTTATAATTTACTTTAAAAATAAATTTTGGTCTTCATGACTGTGAATGAAATTTTCCCTGCAAAAACCCAGTGAAATCAAATGTGGTGTCATCTGTTGTAATCTACAGCAGCAGTGAAGAGATGAGAAATATTCTGCCTAAAGTGGTTGAAAACTTAGGTCTTAAAATTTGTAATTTTATTTCTGTGTTAGTAATGAATAAAAATACTTTTGGTTGCCCTAAAAGGACACAGCAAATCTCTTTTGCCATGAAAGTTGGACACTGTTGGGGCTGACAAAGCAGATGTAGGATGACAGGAAGAAAGAAGAGGAAACAGGGCAGATATAATGGTGGCCTGAAGGCAATGTTTTCCCACTGTCATGCCAAATGTGTTGTGAACAAATAATTCATATTTAATAAAGGTCATACTGTGTTCTAATGATACCCTCCTCTAAAATTAGTAGATGTTCAGATTTAGAGCAGCACGTTATTCAAGTTTAGATGTGAAAGAGGAAAAATTGGACACTGAGTAGGATCAGTACACTTCAGCTTATAGTTTATCCTAATGCTTCAAAAATTAGCATTTCTGCTTCTTATTTTAGAATCACAATGCAGTAGGGTCTCCTCGAATTGGTCCAGGTATGGGTGGCTATAATCTGTTGTAGAGATACAATGTGTGATTTTTGTTGCTATAGAGAATGATGCCTAGTAGAGAGGTGCTGTTTAGAGAAAGAGAGAGAGTTAGGAAATTTAACTTTTTCAGGCATCAGCTGCATGTTTGCCTTGTGGAGGAAATGTGCATGCATTTTGTGAGGTTCAAAGTACTCGTGACTAATTAGTGCTAAATTACTCTGAAGAACAAAATCAAAAATTAGGTTAGCAAGGCCTTATACATATTCAGAAGTTAAGGAAAATATTATAAATTAACTGTTCTGTATTTTTAGCTGGGCTAAAGGTGAATATTTTTAAGGTGTATACAAATTGATTGATGCAGATGTTGCAGAAATTAATTCCTCGTTTTATACTGTATTTCAGCACAGGCACAAGTCAGTGCTTGCTATCCCAGGGTGTGGCAAGAGATGTTGAAGACTTGTGTGGCATCCCTGTGCTGGGGAAAAAGAAGGTGGGGGAAGGAAAAGCTAAGAGAGAGATTTCTTACAGCTGTGTATATTGAAAAGAATCATCTCATAGGAAGTGTATTTTACAGGTTTCACAGTCCTAATTACTGACTTCCTTCTTCAGTCAGCCCCCTTCTTTTTTCCCTTCCCCCTTGTAAGTGCTTTTATCAGCTTCCTGATTTTCTGCTTTTTATTCACTCCTCACTGTCACTTTGATGTCTGTGCATCCTTTAGGTGGATTTTCTTTGTTTGCTCAAATAAGATATTGTATCCTAGGTGTCATCTGTCAGGTCGTTTCCACTGTAGGCATAGGGTTTAGTCACTGATGGTCACAAAGCAGGATGTGCTTCCTCACTCAAACACAATTGTTCCTTGCAGCCTCTTGGGTTTTTGTCTGTCAGAGTAGCTTCAGTAGGGCCAGTTTTATTGTACTGGCTTTTTGTTTGTGGTGTTTGGTTTCAATAAGGCAAAGCTTTCTCTGCTTCTGTTTTAAATTCCTTCCTCCCAGTTAGTATCGTTTTTCTCCCCACAACTTCTTTAACCTCTACCAGGCTGGAGAAATCCAGGATGAAGGGTCATATCTCATTTGTTATCTCTTTTGGGCAGTCTGTCAGTTGCCCTTCCCCTCTCACTCTGCCCCATCCTCATTTGTCTTCCTTTATATCTCCTTTCCTTTCCTATTTCTCATGTATAATGCTCCACTGAAGCATCAGTAACATCACCCATCTGCTCCACCCTCTCCCTTGCTGCATGGGTGTCTCTCTTTTGTTGCATATATTCATTAAGGTGTTGGGTTAAGCAACTGATAGACCTAGGAATTTTTGTCCTGTTTTAGTGGTAACAATTCCTCCCAGTGAAAAGCAGGTGTAAAACTGAACATCAGATAAGACAAAAGTCTTAGCTGTTAATTGTACTCTTTCTTTGAGAGTACAGGTAGCTCAGTTAGTTATGTAAACCAGTGGAACTTGTCTAGATGTATTTAATGCTAATAAATTACACTAATTATTTCCATTAGTCTGTTAATTTCTATGTATCAAATTATTTATTTAAAATAATCTATTAACCTAATGATGTTAAGATCGTAGATATGGCACACATAAGACCTGCTAGTTTTTGTATTACCTTTAAACCAGCCTACTCCAGTACTTGAAATATTAATGACATCATTGTTTAAATCAGTTTGATTTGACTAGCACATTTTATAATCAATTTATCTGTTACTGCAAGCTAAACCAGAATAAGCATAAGTTAAAAAATTCCACTATTAATTCGTGCCTAGTGCTGCCGTTGATGAATTAATGACTAAACAGCAAAAATAGTTTTGAGTGAACACAGTTGCTGTTGCAGCTTTAGCTGGACCTGGCAATGTTGTTGTTGGTTTTACACCTGATGTCAGTTCTGTGCCAGCTTCAGGAGGACAGATGATGGCTGATCCTCCATAAAAATAGTCAAACAAACACATGCCTCCAGGAGGGCTTCTTTTTCAGAACTGTTAGGTTTAGAATAATTGTTTTTGTTCCCAGCCACCAGTGCTTCTTTGATGTGGCAGTGCCAGTTAGATCTAGTACCAAAAAATCAGGTTTATTGTTTGGGTGAGTGGTGGTCTGCCTTGACTTTGCCAGCATTGATGCAGTAGTTTAGTCTGGTTGTCTTTAAAGACAAAGTGTGGTAAAACTTGCATGTCAGAGGAAAAATTTGAAAACTACTGGTATGTTAAGACCTGGTAGCTTCCCTTCTTATTAGTAGCAAATGTTGACTACCACATGAAATCCTGGGAGATTTAGAGTGTGAGACATTCCTCAGGGTTGAAGGAAAGAAGGAAGTGAACCCAGCCATACACTTTCCTGTCATAGTTTACAGACTGTGAAGAAGGAAAGGTTTTGGTTTTCTTCCAGCGTGCCCATGTTGTATGGTTTGCTCCTCAAGGTTTGTCCTTAAATCCTTTAGAAAGCAAACAGACATGTCAAAGTTGCAGAAACTGTTCTGAATTGGCAGCAAAAAATATGGAAGTGCTTTGACACTGTAGATAAAGATGACCTTTAGTCTACCTTCAATGTTGCAAGTTTGAACAGTTTGGAAGATGGCACAGAAATAAGTCAGCAAGCCCAGTGGGAGCAGATCATCTTTCAAGACTTTTTTTTACTTCCCTTCAAAAGATTTATCTCAAATATTTTTCAAGTTTATCAAAGAAATTTTATTCTTTTAATTGACCTATTTAATGACAGCTAATATTTTGCAAGTTGGAGTTATGTCGGGGCTGCTTTTTTTGTTATGGTCTATTATTTCTGAGCTATAGACCATTTAATATTTTGTAAAAAATGGAGAAGCAGGTGGAATGGCTGTGAGTATATGAAAACTAGATGCATGGGAGAAAGCTTAAAAGGTTTCATTAAAAATTTAAAACTCAATGTCCTTTCTTTAGAACTGACATACTGAATATTGCCTCACCTCTGAATCACAGCTCATGTGCTAACTAAACTGTTTTTCACATTTTAATTTTAAAGATAAAAATGTTCAGTGGAAAAAGCACACTGTGTATATTTCTGCACTTAGCATCAGATGCCCCGTTTTTTGCTATATAATGCCTTTCCATAGCAGAAAATGAGGTATTTTAACTGTGAAAATACAGTCATATATTCTGAAAATATGGCTTTATGTGCAACCAGATTGTTCTATTTGAAATGTATTACCATTTTTGTTTTGATTGTCTTCCTTTTATTGTGCCTATATAATTGTTACTGTCTAATTGGCTGAATTTAGAAGTAACCCATTAATTGAAAAATACTTTTATAAGAGACTATTATAATATAGCTTGAAGAGATCTGTCTTACAGTGTTATAAAAAGTATGGAAAAGACATACCATTCATTGCTTATGTTACAATTTGGCTTTACTAGCAAGTAGCACTGGTACATGTTCCTTTTTTAAAACAGAATGATGGCGTCTTTGCATTTGAGAATAAATATGGATTTTTAAAATAATCTGGTCTGTCATAGCTCATACTCCGTGTGCAATGAATATGGAAGGCTGCATGTAATTTAAAATTCCTCTGCTGGTAACACATCTCTAATAGCTGTCTGTTAGCAAGTCAGTCCCCTTGTGTTTGGATGCTCCTGGATGCCGGTTTGTTAGAGGGAATGCTTTTTCAGATATTGTTTCACTAATGATATCAAACAAAAGTGTTTGCTCATCACTGGGATTTCTAAAGAAAATCTGTAGTGTGATTCATTTGGGACATTAACCAAACAGTGTTGAACTGGACTAGATTTGTAATCTAATGGTTCTTTTTCTAATAAGCTCAGCATTAATTGCATGAATGAATAGCAAATTTTTTTTTGCTTGCATTGGAGAAATTGTTTTGACAGAAATTGAATAGGAAATAGACTGAGTTGTCAAGAAAAAATAAATATTTCAAGCATGTTGTGTGTGCTACTGATATAATGATTGGCTTACGGTCCTTTAAAAATATTTCTACATGTGAAATTTTGGCATAAACAAATAAGGCTTCTTCTACCTGTGGGAGTGTTATTTCACTGGTGGTCCTGCAGTTCTGACTATGTGAATACTTAATTTGTACAGATTCTCACCTGTTAAATAGCTTAAAATAGAATGAAAAAAAGAAAAATTAATTGCAAGTCCAAAGGAGGCCACCAAGATTAGAGGGATGGAGCACCTCCCGTACTAGGAAAGACAGATAGAATTGGGATTGTTCAGCCTGGAAAAAAGAAGGCTTTTGGGGTGATGTAATTGTGGCCTTCCAGTACCTGTAGAGAGCCTACAGGAAGGACGAGGCGAGAAAGATGAGGAGTGACTTTTCACAAGAGCATGTAGTGACAGGACAAGGAGCAGTGGATTCAAACTGAAAGAGAGTAGGTTTAGGTTTGATATTAGGGAAAAATTCTTTACTGCAAGGGTGGTGAGTCACTGGAACAGGCTGCCCAGGGAAGTTGCAAGTGCCTATTCCTTGGAAGTGTTCAAGGCCAGGTTGGATGGAGCTCTGAGTATCTAGTGGAAGGTCATGGCAGAGGGTTGGAACTAAAATATGTCTGAGGTACCTTCCNTGTCTGAGGTACCTTCCAGTTCAATAATTTTATCTAGAATTCACTCTATGATTCTGTGATATGTTTCTATGATCTGTTACCAAATACAGTCTATGTAATAAATACAGAATGCTTTATCAAGCATGTGAAAAAAATCAAATTCTCTTTCAACTAGTGATTGTTTTGTAAAAGGTAGATTTTTCCTTTTTTTTTTTTTTTCTTCTGTTCTGATTTAGCAGTTATTGGTCATGTTAACCTAAGACTTGCATTAAACTATGTCTTCCAAAATGCCAAAATCCCTCCTCAGGTCTAAAATTCTGTTTCACTGTTAATGTAAAGTAAGGGAAGTTAGACTGGACTGTATTGAAACTATAAGTCTGCAGCTCATTCCTTTTGGCTCTGAAGGCCTCTAGGACTGTTCAATAGGATCTACCCCTCCCTCCAAAGAGAGAGGTAGAAATTGCAGGTTCAGTCAGAAAACTGGTTATACTGAAAGCAGTTTATGGAGTGAAACCCTTACTTTGTTTTAGTTATTAGGAAAGAAGGCAAAAATTGTTTTGCCTTCACTTTTTGAGGCAAGATTTAGTTCAGCACTGAATGGCAGTGTTCTGTGTGTCGGAAATGGTTATAGTTTGGGTGAAGAGTAGTTGCATTGGAGCAGGAGTTTGGAGCTGGGTGTTACTCTTAAGGACAAGTAAAAGCTGATGCCTGCCAACTGATTTGCCATGTTGTGGAACCTGTGTTTTCAACCTGTGCACAATGTGTTGTGACAGCAGAACAGTATCTCATCATTAATTTATGTGTCTGCACATGCACATAATTTGATCTGGAAGGCAAACAGCTCACAGCCTTGCAAAGGTTAAGATTGGCACTACTTTTGTAGTAGCAGAAGCTACTTGCCTGTCTTTGAAAGCCTTCTAATTCCAAAGCCAGAGTGGTTATCTTTTTGGAATGGAAAATAGTCATTAAATTGTTCAATAGATCACTTTGTACTCGGACGATGGGATATTATTCATCTCATTCGGGACAGTTTCATGGACCTTTGGAAACATGAATAGAATATTGCAGTGCTGTGGTTTGTATTTTAAATACTTTGGGTTTAGATTTGCTATTGATTAATTTTTCCATTTGAAAATTAGTATTTTTGAGGTAAGGCTGAAAAAACTGTAATTGGAGAGCATATGCATTAAATACTGCATTTCATGACAGTAGAATTGTGCTGAATCATTTGAGCTGTTTTCAGGTACAATTTCTGTAATAGTGGAATTTTTCAACAGTATGTGGCTAATTTTTAAAGCCAGATCATCTTCACAAATAAACTTAAATATACTGAAGGTGCGTGTGACATTGTCAGGTTTATTTATAGTGGAAATACATATTTTGCAGCTTACTAACTGAATTATTGTTCTTACGTACTTTAGATGGTGGGTTACTTTCTGCACTAAGGAGGTTCAGCCTAATGTTATCCTTCCCTCCTTCCCTTGCAAGTCACTTTTGATTCTCTTTCACTTGGGTAGGAGTCTGACTAAAGGATAAATTGGGGAGGTAGAAGACCCTCTTGCTAACAGAGCCTGTCCTGGTGTAAGTTGAGAAAGGCTTGTGGTACCCACATCCCACTGAAGTCACATTGCTAAATTCTGTCTTCTAGAAAGACATGTATTGTCATTGAACACCAGTGACCATAAAGGACATTGAACCAGAAAAATGGAAGACGGTGGATTGCAGATTTGTTAACTCAGGAGTGGTCAGGCATGTGCCTGAAGGAGAGAATCCCCCTCCAAAGCTTTTGTTGTAACATTTCCATGCTTTGCATGACGTGAAGCAAGTGTGGGAAAACCCCACCCTTAATCTGCCATAGAACAGTATATCCATGGTGATTTTGACTATAGTTAAAACAAAATGATTCTAAAGTTGTTCCTGCTTAACCACATTTGCAGGCATAAAAATATGCCTGCTCTTAATTTTTTTTAAAGATTAAGAAATAGACAAATGCACTCAGGTTTTGGGATGACTCTGGTGACAAACGAACTGGGCAAAAAGCATTTTTGCTGTTTCTGAACCACAGCAAATCTAGTTCTAAAATGAGAATCCATTATGATGCTGTGGGCCACCTTGCAGAGCAGTCCCCTCAGGCTGGCATATTTCTAATCACAAATGTGATTTTAATTTTTTATTATTTTTTTAATCCTAGACGTATTTACATTTTTAGAACTCAATTTGCGCATTTTCTTTTTGGTGGAGCATATTTGTGGTGTTTCTTAACTATGATGATTTCCTGGTAGCCAGATAAAGTTTGGAGTTCTGTGGAAACCTTTTCCCAAGCTGTTTCCTGTCACACTGGTCGGAAGCTGCCTCTTCCTCCAGGTGCTGCGTTAGTAACTGGAATCCTGGCATACACAGGCACCTATTTCTGTGGTTTGTTCTGGTATTTACTTAAGCTTATCCTTTATATTCCAAGGACTTCAAGTAAGCATTTTTTTTTGTTTTGTTTAAAGAGAAGTTTTAAGGTAAGCCAACTTATTGAAACTGCTTGCTGGGAAATGTTAAAAATAATCTCTCCGCAGTGGTAAAACCTCTGCTTTTCTTCTTGACTAGGTTGTTTGTGGGCTACTTGGAGTTTTCATATTATGATGCAGTCTATAAAAACCCTAGTTAGGTATTCTCAAGAAGTACATACAGTTATTTTTAATGACTGATTCTTTTGATAATCTTAATTTTAATAAACCATTTCTTCGTGAAAGTGCAGGCTTTTGAGAGTTGGCAGTCAATAAATATCATTTGGAAGAGTGTTTACTTTTTCGAACACAGATAATCTTTCTGTCATTGAATGAAATCCTGTCTTCACATTCTATGAATCGGGACTTAATTTTTTTGATTGTAATTATTTGAATATATCTTTAGTAAAAAGAAATTGTAAAGAGACTGTTAAATAAGAGTTTAAAAACACTTAGGACTTGTAGTTTTCACTTGTTTTCCTTTCACTCTTCTGTGGAAGAAAGACTGTGTGCACCTAGATCAGTTATTTTACTTTTTTTTCCATCAGAGTTTTGCTAACACACTCTCCCCACCTGTCAGCAAACTATAGTGCAGAGTGGTCTGCACATCCTCCCTTATAGCATCAACGTGTATTCTAAATTCTTTCAGGAATAATTTAAACATTTTTGAGAGAAACTGCATCCTTTGAAGCACTCCCTGGTGTCTTGTCTTGCTTTGATGTTTTTAGTTGAAAAGGTCTGTAACAAGGCAGTTTGCAGTATAAGTTGCTAAGTCATAATGCACTCGGAAAGCTGCTTGGCTGTCTGCCTTCCATTGTCTGCTTTAATGACTTCACTGTTCTGATTTTCGAAGGATTTTGGTTGTTCAGTGAGTAGCCAGCCTACTGATAGGTTTTGACAGTCTCACAGGGTGTTCCCACAGCCGAGTGATGATGTTACAGTCTGGATGGGTGGGCAGCAAGGTGGACAAATGACCAGCTGGGTGGGAGGGTGGTGCTTTGTGTGTCCCTGCCTGGGGTCTGGGACCAGAAGCCACAGCTCTATCCTAGAGGAGGAGATGGAGGGCTCTGGCTCCAAGCTTGGAGATGACTCCAGCTCCATGGAAAAGCCCTGGGGGTCCCATGGGCAGC
Source organism: Buphagus erythrorhynchus (assembly GCA_013400855.1). Lineage (NCBI taxonomy): Eukaryota > Metazoa > Chordata > Aves > Passeriformes > Sturnidae > Buphagus > Buphagus erythrorhynchus. Next base: position 34,347 of record VZTT01002012.1, read on the forward strand.
GGGCTGGGTGCCAGCCTGCAGCACATCTGGCAGCAGGGAAGGCCCCAGCACCCTGGGCTGTGTGAACGGGAATGTGGCCAGGAGTTAAGGGAAGGGATTATCCTCTACCCAGCGTGTCTTCATGCTGTGTCCTGTTTCAAGCTCTCCCAGCACAGGAGGAACATCAAAAGCCAGCCGTGAGTTCAGTGAAGGGCTGCTTGAAACTTTGATATCTGTAGCAGAAGCCAAAACACCCACAAAGAATGTGTGCATGCATTTTATGGTCTGGCTGGATGAGTCTAACAAAAAGCAAATGAACTGTAGAGGGAGGAAAAAGGAGCTTTTTTTTGTGTTCTCTGTGTCTTTCTCTCTTTAGACCAGATGCATTTATGGATTCTACCTCACATGAGATATAAAGTTACATAATTAATTAATTGAAGGGAAGTAAACTGGCTGTGTATGAAAGCACCAAAAAGCCATCCATTTGGACAACTTGACATCTTTCATGTAGGATCTATGAGATGTGCTAGCCATGTAAACAGCCAGTGTTTTCAGTTGCTGCCTTTTTTTTTTTTAATTTATTTTTTTTTAGTCATTCTTCCAACTTATTTGAGAAATCTGTTGTGCACAGCTGGAAAATGTTTTAGATTAAAGCATTAAATGGTCACTTTATTGGTTGGATAAAAACTTCAGGTACTGTGGCAGAAGTTTAATTTGTAGGAATTAGTCATCTTTTATTTGGGTTATTGTGGCAACTCCTGTATGTCTGCATCTGATTGTGCATTAACATTTGCTATGTAGTCTGTCTTTTTTTTCTTTTCCATGCACAGTAGTGTGCTAGAGAAATAGGTGCCATTGCTAATTGAAAAGTACAATTTTAGGGTGAAAGGAAAAATACAATAGTATTTTAAGTGTGCCAAGTCTCAGTTTGTATCCTGGGAGGAATTCATATGAGCAGTGTATGATGGCATATGGATGGCACTTTTGTCTTTCTTGGAACTACTTTGGTTCTGTCTCTAGTCAGTGTTTTATAAACTACACTTGGCTTAGGGAAAATGTACTTTTCAGTAGCTCTGTGAAAGAAACAACACACCTGTTTTCTTTGGTTTCATGTTTGACTATTGGCTTCACCTCCCATCCTTAGCATTTCTGACAACAAACAGAAACCTCAAATGCAGCAGTTTGGTTTTGCTTAGCCAGGCATCCCTTACTACACCTGGCAGGGTGTGAAATTGTGCAGCAAGGTTCTAGATGTTAACTCTCCATCTGACTTTGGAGAAGAAGTCCAAGACAGCTCTTCAACTCATGTATTTGAAGTTTCCTGTGGAACATGCCAGCACAGCAGGCAACTGTTGCCATTCAGATCTACCCAGTGATAATTTGAACAGTTTACAGGACATTTTAGGCAAAAGTTAAAGAGCTCAATGTCAAGAAAGAGATTGTATCAGTCTAATGCCACTTGGATGCCGTCTCTGTTTTGGGGTTAAAAATATTCCGAATTACCAATCTAGAGTGCAAAACTGTCAGAATATATTATGAGAGAGACAGAAAATTCCCATTGTCAGTGAGAGCCACTGGCTTTTATTATTACAATTGAATAGCATTTCTGCATCATAGACAATGTTATTAATAATTGCTCATCATCCAGGACTGCAGTAAAGGAGTTGCTCCAGGGGACACCGAGTCATCAGACGCCACAGTGTAATTGATAATAAAGACATGTTGCCTTCAGGGAAGATGCTTTCCTTTTTATACACTGATGTTTTACTTCTGAAATCTCCTTTAAGAAAGAGATTTCTGCTTATTTACTGATGTTTTAATGAGTATCTGGTGTGTCAGTCCAGTCTCCTGGCTTCTTTTGGCATCTACCACAGTTCAGTTGCTTCTGTGTATGATCTGTGACCTTGATGCAGGCAATAGAGTGAATTAACTGCTCTCTGATGTTTTGCCTGGTTTAATAAAATATGTTCTTCATTTGGGCAATAATCTCCATCATACTAAATGCTTTTAATGAATGTCCATGTTGTAGAATATCATTAACATAACATTTTTCCTGGAAGACTGACACAATGCTTGTCCTAGAAAACCTTATGCTCCCTCAGCATTTATCCACGTGGATGCCATATTCCAGCTGTGTCTGTTTGGCTTGTGAAAGCTTGGACATTTTTCACCCAGTAGTATTTGTTGGAGCTTTCCCTAATGTGCAGAACGGAACAGACCAGCAACTCTTCTCGCCACTCCCATCCCTTCCACCAGTAGCTCAGCTGGAAAATTCCTTTTTTATTGTAAGCAGAGTGCCCATGAGACCAGAAAAGTGAACAGTGAACTCTGGGAAAAGGGTTCCAGGTTATATATTCCTCATAAAAAGCAATTTTTCTGAAGCATATGTCTAACAGTCTGGCTGCAGTCAGTACTTCAATAGCAACTACATCTTTTTATTCTAGAAGATACTGTTCTGCAGTGAACATTACAATTCTTTTCTCCTCTGTCCAGTGCAGAGCAAAACAGAAGAGAAGGAGTTCCTCTAATGTTACTCTGTCTAACATTTCCTAATTCTGTTTAATGTTTCCTTTGCTGCACATACAGGTAGGATTCTTCAAGGAATTTTTCCATTCTAACTGGAGGCTGGCATAGCCAGAATCTCAGGCACACATGCACAAACACACATTATGTATGTGTATTTGTATGTATGTACATATAAGTACATATATGTATCTTACAACTTCCATTGTGGTGGATATGTGCAGCAATATTCAAATGTAAAGTTGCATTTGAAAAGCATACATTTATGCTTTTGTGTGCATTAGGTGCACAAATGACTGCAGAAGCACCGTTACCTGAGGGTTTTTTTGGCAGAAATCTGAAATCCTCGTTGTTGATGGACAGTGCTCTCAGGTGTTCCTGTTTATACAGCTCAGGAAATTTGCATTTTGCCTCAAGATAAATAGTTATGACATCACTTTAATGTGAAGGTTATGCTGCCTAATACGATATTCCTACCCTGGTTTAAAATACAGTTGCAAAACACGGAGACCTCCTTTTATTGTAGGCTGTGTTAACAGCCTGTAGTAACAGTCTGTCAGAATTTATTGAACTGGTTCTGTAGGTTTTAAATTCTAAGAGTGGGGGATACACCTGCAATATTTGATTTGTCTGTTTTATGCTCAGCTGAACTCGATGCTGAACATGCACAGAAGGTTTTGGACATGGAGCACACCCAGCAGATGAAGCTAAAGGAGCGCCAGAAGTTCTTTGAAGAAGCCTTCCAGCAGGACATGGAGCAATACCTTTCCACAGGATACTTGCAGATAGCAGAGAGGAGAGGCAAGTTGTAAAATACCTTTTGCACAAACTCACAGCTTGGAGAGCACTCTTGAGTGGGCAGAGCCAGCAGTGCTTACAGAGGAAGGACAGCAGAAATGTCCAAATTCTTCCTCAGTAGAACTGGAACTTCAGATAAGCCTTTTAAACAAACTTTATGTCCCAGGGGTACTGGATACCTTAGAAGATTAGTCAGGCTCTGCTCCTTGTCTGAGGAGATGAGGAGCACTGAACTACATCTGGAACAGCATTTTTCTCTGCAGCTGAGGAGTGCATCTATGTAAAAATATCAATGGAGGCAGCTGCTTTGTCCACTGGAGTTCCAAAGCCTGGGTTTGTCATTTGGCAAGGAGATGCCTCAGAAAACTTTGCAAAATGCAGAGGAAAGCTCAGTGTAGCATTTCTGAGCAGTTCCCAGCTGGCAGTTATTCCCACTGGGTGTGATTAGGACACAGGAGGTCACATTAAGTGCTCTCCTTATTACGAAATGACACAAGTCTGGCCTCTCTGGACTGGTTAAAGGACAAGAATGCCAGAGATTACAGGGAATTCTGTGTGGGAGGTTTCCATCTGTTAGGCCAAAATGCAGGGATTGCTGGACCAGTAAGGAAGCCAGTGGGAAATTATGCATTCATGTGGCGGGAAAAAATGTAGATATTCTGTCCCTGCTCCAAGTGCAGTTCTGCTATCATTTGTAATGTCAGAGTGGGGAATATAGTCCAAGGTTTCCATTTCTCTGCATGAGTGCTATAAATAATCATCTGGAAGATGCCCTGCATGGGTGGCTAGGGAGAGGTGGGATATGTAAACCTAAATTCACAGTCAGGGGAGAAACCGAGTTTGAGTCTCCTGCTTTCTGTAATATGTTGCCTTTTAGACTAAAAGTGAACATTGTCATGGGCTGGTACTGGACACACAGCTCTGTTAGGGTGTTAGGCTGCCTAACATTGGGAATTTCAGCTTTTTAGGATAATGTGGAATTCAAGTGTATCAAGGAAACTGTTTTAATGAAAGATTTGGACCTGCAGTACATGTAAAACTGCAGAGCTATATAGCATATTTGAAAAAAAAAAATCCCCCAATCAAAAGTACAGAATTTCATCTCAGTTCACCTATGAAGGCTTTCAATAATGTTATTGTTAAATTGAGATAAACAAGTAAACTGCTCATTGTAATAATTTGATATTATGCAGCAGCTGGACTAAATATGAGTGGCTCTGAACTTAACTTGTTTCCTGTTTGCATGTTTTGCTGTTAAAGGAAGAAGATGCTCATTCAAGTATTTACTTCCTTTGCAAATTGTCAGTACTGTATTGACAGTAATAAGTAATTTGCTTGAGTAATTAATAATGTGAAATACCCATGCTGAGAGAAGATCCTGGGCATGAGCCTGGGTTTTACAGACTACTGTAATTCTTAGATTAACTGAGAGAAGAAGAACAGCTGCTCTCTGTTAACATTAATCCTGGTTTCTGAATTTCCATGTCCCTTGTGTGTTGACATTTAGTGACTGTGTGCTTAAATGTGTTTTTCTCTAAAAATACTTTTGGTTGAGAAAATTGAAAAGGAGTGTTCCAAAATGGAAAGTTTCAATCTTTGCGCCCGAGTCCCATCTCAGTTTATTTCTGAGGTTTTTGCTATAAATACTGCTGCTAAAGATGTTTTGGTTTACAAAAGCAGTAATGGATGTTAGTTTCACAACAAAGATTGCACAGAGTGCCCTTGGATTTGGGCTGAGGTTGCTGCTGAGCAGCTCCTGTGGGTGGACTCCTTGCATTTCTGAGTTTAATTATTGCTGATGCAGACACTTAGAGCAGCCTCTGGAGCCTTGGTAGGTAATAACCTCGTGTAGCTGATTGTCATTTCACTCACTGTGCTGTTTCTCCTGCAGAACCAATTGGAAGTATGTCTTCCATGGAGGTGAATGTGGACATGCTGGAGCAGATGGACCTAATGGACATGTCTGACCAGGAAGCACTCGACGTCTTTTTAAACTCAGGAAGCGAAGACAATAATGTGCTGTCTCCCATGCTGGGTATGGTACTTAGAGTGACAGCCTGCTTAGAGACAGTGATAAACCACCAGAACTGTTCTCATTTGTAATGGGTGATGTTATCTCGTAAAACATCACCCTTGATGCTGATTGACTGTTCTTCATTAGTGCTTCTCGAAACATTAACATTTAGTTGCTGTACAAGGGAGTTGCAGAACTATATGATATTTCCAGACAATCTCATTTTTCGTACTGCAGCTTTTCTTACTTACAGCTCCTTGTTTTATTCATCACAGTCTGAGTAGGTGATGTGTTACGTACGGGTTTGAGAGGCATTTTTTCCAATATAGAGTTAATAGAGGACATTTTGACAAACATCAACAGAAAGCTTGCAGTAATTACGCTTTTATTTTTAATACTGATTGCTTAGAGTTTGTCCAGAATGTTGCTTGTCAAAATTGAACCAGTTGTATAATGCAAGATCTTCAGTGAGAGATACTGAGAGACAAGGTTCGACCCAGCAGTTTACATATACACTGAGAATTAGTGTCTCAGTACTGGATCTTCTGTCTGCCATGGTTTTTTAGTTAAAAACTTTAGTGCTAAAATGCCCTTCCTCATAAGAGTCGAAATTATTTTTCTTGTGGGAGATGATGAAGCTCCTTTAAAGATCCTTTTGATTTCTTCTGAAAATACAGATTGAAATATTTTTATGGAAGTACTTACAGTACTCCCTATGTAAAGGTGATTAACACCTGCTGTGAACATGAAAAGCTTGTGGTAAATGATCAAGGCACCCTTGACTACTAAAGGTTTAGGTTTTTGTGTTTCATTACAAAAACTGAGTTGAGATGATTCGTTTTGGATAGGCATCCACTTCATGCATTATTAAAGCTGAACATCATTTGAGCTTGCCAGTAATTGCAGAATCTAGGGCAGTTTTCCCCTTGCTGGCTCTTTGGCAGATGCTGGACCAAGAAGCTTCATGTCTTAACAGCAAAGAGTCTCAGCTGGATTATCTAAGGAAGTGCAGAAACTACTTTTTTAACTAAGTAGATAAATTAATTAGCTTTTGAAAAAAATGGATTCTTTATTTTATGCTGTAATCTAAATATTACAGCATACATGTACAGTGTCTATACATAAACATATACTGCAGTATAATGTACCTGTGCTGTAATGTTTCAGCACTGCACCCTTACTGCAGTGTCTCATGAATTTTGCTCTTGTGGTTCCAGACATATTATTTCCCTCTGATTAAGGGATTTTTATGCTTGTTTTAAGAACCTGGCAACCCAGTATCAAACCAAATATGCAATAGTCTTCCTTCTCAGAAAACTGAGATGGCTAAAAGGTAATTCTTCATTGCGCTGTCAGTGGAGAACTGAGTTGTCAGGGCAAAGTTTGTTTGACAATTGGGCTGAACACCACAAAATACAGGTAAATTATTAAAATAACTGGTAAAAATGAGAATCAGCTCAAGACATTGAAATGTTTTCAAATTTGCCTTGCTATAAACATTGCCAACATACAGACACTGGCTTTGCAAACATTTCATGACAGTAAATTAAACTGCAAAATTGAGTTAGCTCTATCACTTCTGAAAACTCCTCCTCTGTGTGTTGTGTAAATTGATCTAATGCATGCTAGTGTACACCACATAAGGCAGGTTCTTTAAAATTTCTAGTGTTAAAATATAACTCAGATACTTGAGGACAGGCATAGGCAATGTGGTTTAAATTGCTCTGCAAACCCTGAGCCAGAGGAAAGGTGTAGCTCATACCCATCTGACCCCTCTCAAAAACCTTTAAACAAAATTTTTAAGATAATTTTCTCACTGAAGTTACTCACCAGCTGAAGCTGGGTGCTCTATGGAGAAACACTTGTTAGGTACAGGAGAGAAGGAAAAAAAGTCTTTCTTTGGAAGATCACATTAAGAGTGTTTAGATGTTTCCTCATTTTAGCTTTTTTTGCTGTCAGGAACTGCCCAGGGAAGAGGATGTAATTTTGGAACCTGAACTCTCAAACTGCAAGCAAACACTATTACACTCAACTTGCTTACAAATCTTTTGTGCACAGGATATGGAGGAAGCAGAGTCTTAAAATCCCACTCCTGTGCATTTGAGTTGTGGTATAGCTCTACCAAAGCATTGCTTTCATGCTGAATTGAGTTTGTTTTGCTTTTGCGTCTTCATTTTTAGTCAAAACTGGTGATGACTGTTATTGCCTGCTTCCTAGTTGCTTGGTTTTAAATTTCCAATTTGTGTAGTTCTGTTACACTGAGTTTATTTGGGGGTTTTCCTCTTGGTGTCTTGCAAAAGGAAAACAGCCTGAAAGCAACTCCCTAACCAGAGCTGATGTTAATGTATTGACTTCTCAATCCCCTTGCTGAGCCAGAGCTTGACTGTTGTTGTTGCTGTTGTTTTCCCAACTCTCAGGGCCCGACTCCAACACCTACGTGAACGAGATCAGTCTCCAGGTGCCGAGCCAGTCCGAGTTACGGCAGAAACTCTGTTCCCTGTCCTCGACCTGCACCGACTCCGCCAGCCAGGACGCGAGCGAGGGAGAGTCCCCTGTTGTTCAGTCTGACGAAGAGGAGGTTCAAGTGGACACTGCCCTTGCTGCTGTAACTGAGAGAAAGGGTGCTTCAGATGGCAGTGATGAAAGTGACTCTCAAACTATTTGAATCTTAAAACCATATCCTTTAAGAATGACTTCTGAATGAATGAACAAGTGAATGAAGAGCTTGCCTGTGTTAACAGTTTGCTAACCAAGCATAACAGCCAGATCTTTTTACTTAGTAATACTGCCTTTTTACAAAATTGCCAGTCAGGTGGAGGTTGGTTTTTAAAGAAAAAAATTATGCCTAAAGCACACACACTTTAACAGTAGTCTTGGGGCTCAGGGGAGCAGTAAAGCTGTTGTATATACTATGTATAAGAGAATTTAAGGGGAAAGGTAGAAGTTACTTTGACCACTAACCTTTAAATGGCTGATTGGAAGTACTTAAGAGTTGATGTGTAATACTGAACCCAAATTGTTCCTTGCATGTTTTCAGCTGCTGCAACTGAAGATTTAGGATCCAAACCAAAATGAAAAGTTATTTTCTACTCTTTACTACCTACTGTCTGCCTCCTGCCTTTGTCTACTAATGCAGCAGTGTCTACTGTTCTCACACTTCTTATTCAGGACCAACTTAGTTATAGGTGTTAAGGAAAAAATCAAGAACCCAGGAAGGAGAAGAGATGCATATGGAAATGTTGCACTCCTTGTGGAGCAGGTATCTTAGCATTGTGTACTTACTCCTCTTTCGAGATAAAATAAAGAATTTCTATCCCAACCATGTCTTTTATTTGATTACCCAGGTATTTTATCCATAAGAACTGAACAGAGGAGTCTAACTCAGGAAAAAAAATGGTTATTAAGAGCACCAATATAATGTGCTTTTCCATGGTAACATCTGTTTGATTCTGAATTAATTATCAATTTTAAGTGTGTGTATTTTAGAAACCTCAGGAACTATGGGCATCATCTCATTCCCGTTTTTTCTGCCTTTTTTTTTTTCTGTCTGAACTCGAGGTCTGACCATGTCTAACGCCTGTTGCTTGTCAAGTTTCATGCTCTATTTTCAGGGATCTGCTCTCCTTTGAGAAGGCTCCTGGCTCCTGCTCTTCCTGCACGGAGGGAAGGAATGTAATCAGAAAGAGTGTAAGTAAAAGGATGAGCTGTGATGTAGATCCCTTCCAAAGACCTGCCCTGACAAAGCCAATGGCTGGGAACAAAGTGTCTCCTTGCTGCTGGGCAGTGGCCAGTTTCCTTAAGGATTCTCCTGTTAGCTGACAAAGTGTTTCCTGAGCCCTCTCTGGGAAATGAAGGCTGGAAGCTCCCTACATACAATTACAGATTTACCATTCAACAAGGCAGCTGTTGAAAGAAATTTATCTTGAAGGAGCTTCCTTTACTCTCTCGCTTTCCAGAAGACAGACAAAATGTCAAAAAAAGTTTTGTTTTTTTTTATTAAACCTCGTAGTACAAACCTGTAAAGTAAACAAAAAACTGGCAATAAACAACATGAAGTCTTTCCTTACAAGGAAAGAGAGCAGAGCAGCGCTAATAAATTAAATGTCAAACTGTAAGCCATAGTCAGAAGTTTACTGTCAAGAGGGAAAAGTACACAGCAAGGCCATAAAAACCAGACAACCACATTTGAAAACACTTGACTCTGTTTATGTTATTGTTAAATATTCCAAAACAGTTCAGTCTTCTGCAACAACAACCAACAAATTGTATTATAGGACTTTCCTGACAGTCACCACTGGCAAGCTCAGTGCAATATGGGTAGCTACGGTATTGTTGAATTCAATTACGAAACAAAACAGTTTGTGAAAACATTTTCCCTTTTTTATTCCACACATACTGTACACACAACCAGAAAAGGGCAACAGCTACTCCATTATTATTTTTTGTTGTTGTTCAGTGATGTAAGCAGCACTTATAAATGTTACAAGAAAAACCCTGTAAGCATCCAATCCAACCGATGAAGAAAGTGAAACGTAAGGCTTTTCTTCATCTTGTCTCTTTGCCATCCCTCCCCCCACCCCAAGAAAAGGCTCAAGTATTTAAAAAAATTTACAGGCATATGTACAAAAGGTGTGATTTTTTTTTTTGTTACAACATGAAGAGAAAAAATAGACAAGATGAAAGCAAATGCATTTTCACATTCAAAAGAAATATGCAGACTTGCTAGTGGCTCTAAATGTGATCATATAATGAAACAAATTCAAAACAAAAATTAATGCTTGACTGTGTAAAGGTGTGAAAAACAGCAGTGGAATGGAAATGGAATGTTAGAAAGATTGCACGTCTATGACAAAAGAAGCACTTATGGCTTCAATCACTTTTTTTCTTTTTTTTATCTTTTTTTTTTTAAAGGATGCTATTGAAGGGTTTTTGATAAAGTAGCCAACAGCACCAAAAAATAACAGAATGGATTTCCTAATGAAATCAGGCACAGTTTTCCCTCACATAACTCCTCAAGGCAGGCAGTCTTTTTTCCTCCTTTTTTTTAATTTTTTAATTTTTTAATTTTTTTTTAAATTTTATTTTTTATATTTTTCCCCCTCAAAACAGATGCATAGTGATGTGCTGGTAAAAGAGAACATACTCCAAATCTCCTCCTTTTGCCTACAGTTAGGAAACAAAGTCCATCTTCAGCTGCCATAACCTCCCAAAGAAAGTGTGTATTCTCCAATTTAAAAAATTACAAAACTCATCTTGCTGTGACAGAATAAAAGACAGCCAAAGTAAAGCAATTTCTTTCAAGTTTTTGTCTCCTATCCCTTTTCTCTCTAGAAAAATCTGCTCACATGACTGGAGAACAAATTATAAAACACATCAAACTTTAACCTATTCAAAAAATGGGTTAAAAGCCTTTTTTCACAGTTACCAAAAGGCTTTTTATTTTTTCAGCCATCGGGACAATACAAATTAATATTTTATCAGCCCCTTGCCGGTTTTAAAACAGTGAACATACGGCAGTTTAAAAAAATCAGACTGCTGTATCTATCTATTCTAAGTACAAAAAAAAAAAAATTCAACAGTTTAATGCTAAAACAAAATTAGTTCTCTAAAACCAGAAGAAAATCTTCTTTAGAGCTAGTGCAAAGACAGCTTGTATTCTACAGCAAGTACTCCAAACTATGGTATAATAATTACAAAAAATATATATAAATTGACAAAATGAGAGTGTTGGCATCTTCAGGATTAACTTGAAGCACTTTTGGATGAACTGGAGGATGAAAGCCTAGATGATGGCACGTCCACTGTCGCTCTCTTACGAGGTCCTCTTTTTGGTGTAGGCTTGCTGATACAGTTCTCAATGCTGCCATTTTTACCAGATACTTTTCCACAGATTTGATTGACAAGACTGATTATTTGTTCCTGTTCAGGAAGCAGGAAAAACAAAACACAAATTAGCATCTGCTCTTCCTCCTGAGTCACTTAAACAGGACAGCAATGGAGTGCTCAGAAATGCTGAGAAGCCCATCTTAAAAAGCTGCTTGTACCCAGTGCAGGTCCCCAAGAGCTGATGTCTCGTTTCTCCCACTGCTCTGCTATTTACCTTTGGGGCCAAGCCCCTCACAGGTAAAGACATGGAGCTTCAGCCCAGAACCCAGGCACAGTCCTAAATGCCCATCTTCAGTTCTGGAATTATTCATCACATCTGCTTGAAGCCATTACTGCACCTCTCATCTGCACGTGCTTGGCAAGTCTGCCCTAAAGAATGCTCGTGCTGGACTGGATTAATTCTGCTGAACTTCCAGTTACCAACAGCGGGAAGGTATTCCAAAGTACAGAAGTTACCATAACATAACCAGTGAAAGCAAAGCCTCATGTTCCATCCCAAAGCATCAAGTGGCTTCTTATGTTCTGTGGCACATATTCATGCAATTCATACTTCAGGTTTCATTGGTGTCATCATGTTCCCTTTGCTTATTTTTTTTTACTTGAATCATAATAAAGCACCTTCTTCCCACATCAAAAACAAAACCAAAACAAACCCCTAAACCCAAGACCATTTTGCTGAGGCCTCAGTAGGACAACGGCAGAGTTAAGTGTCCTCCCAAACGCTGGGTACCCGGCCCCAGGGCGGTGTCCCGCTCACCTCATCGTAGCGGTACATCATCTTCAGCCCCCGGCACGACTTCTGCTTCTCCACGTGCCGCAGGGCACACTCCAAGCAGAAGACAACATTTTCATTCTCTTGTACAACCTACATAAAAGAGCAGAGGTGGGGGAGAGAAAAGTGCAGTTAAGCTCCACACTATAGCCATGTTCTCCACACAGCATTCAATTATGGCCTGAATTACTACACCTGGATTTTACTGCAAGGTAGTGGAAGGAGGTGTCAAACACACTGTGAAATCATTCAGGATGTGCAATAAGAGCCTATCTCTTTTAGAGTGCTAATGTTGGCAAATATATAATTTTTCAAAACATCAAC
>VZTT01002014.1:0-13660 GCA_013400855.1 Buphagus erythrorhynchus
GCAGTCCGATTAAATGGTGGCTAGTCTTTCTGGAGTGGTAGATGTGGTTTTGTTGAAGTAATGATTTTGGAGAAGGGTGTAGTTTTTTTCTGATGGTCTAGTGATGATAAAGATGGGCCTGGTCTTCCTCTGGGAATCTAGTGGAAAAAGGATAGTCTGGTGTTCTAAATTTCAGAGTTTATTTAGGTAGGAAATGCTTGGCTCCTCCCCCTGGGTGGAGCATCTCCCAATGGGATGATGTAATTTTGTCAGTCATGCAGTGGGATTCAATGGCTCATGACTGGAAGATATCTCCCTGGAGGAAGGATGAGTTGTGGAAAAGATAAAGAACACTGCCCCACCTGGTTTAACAGATGGTGATAGAGTACATACTTCTGGTTACCTCTTGCATTGCAACCTAAGACAAGGTGTGATGCAGGAGGGGCACTAATCCTGCTGCTGGGGCTGCTCCTCAAAGAAGAAAAATGTCCATGAGTCAAATACAAGTTTGGCTTTACCCAGGAGAAAAAATTACACAAACACAAAACGCCTGCACTAACAGAAATCCCATTACAACTTAATAGCTTTAATATTTTTTCCCTTTTATTTTTAGCAAATGTCAACTTTTACAGAAGAGCATCAGTTCTCAGAAACAGACTCACAAAATTAATCCAGTCTCTAATTTTCACATAGAACTTTCTGTCTTCCTTTATGTGTAGTAGTAAGTGACAGAAGTATTGCAAGTTGTACATAGATGCACCTATTGATAGATTCCATCTGGAAGCTCTTACCTTTGTAAATTAATCTGCTTGGGACAAAGGGGCAGGAGAAGGAAGGGACAGTAAAAGACTCCATAGGTTCAGTTTCCCAATAGATCAAGCTGAGCTGTTCTTTGACATTATCATCCTAAAGATTTTTTTTTTTTTCCTCCTTCATAGCATACATGGTTTTATCTCCAGTGAGGGGATTGAGCAAGGAGGGCAGATTTAGATTAGATATTAGGAAAAAATTCTTCCCTCTGAGTGTGCTGAGGCCCTGGCACAGGTTGCCCACAGAAGCTGTGTCTGTCCTATCCTTGGAAGTGTTCAAGGCCAGGTTGGATGGGGCTTGAAGGAATCTCACCTTGTGGAAGGTGTCCCTGGCCATGGCAGGAGGTTAGAATGAGATGAGTTTTAAGATCTGTTCCAACCCAAACCATTCTGTGATCCTGTGATTTAATTACCATATATTTAGCTTGTACTCTCTGCTGACCTCCATCGTTTTCTAATCTGTTGTTTCTACCTCTTATACATCTTTGGCTTGTGTTTAAACAAAGCTTTAAAGATGTTAATCAAAAATATGACTTCATTTGTAAGGTTGAAGTGTGTGACATGCACCGCTTAAAGAAAAGAAAATGCTTCTGGAAGTGCTGACACTGTGGTGGCACTAATGGAGGATTCTAACCTGTCATGATGAAACCCCCTGTAGCAGCATTTGAAGAGTTTTGTGCAAGTCAGACAATTTTTAAATTTACATAGAGCTGAATTCAAGAGTAATGTGATAAGGAAACTAAATGGGTATTAATTATAAAAGCTTATCTATTTCTCTCCCAATTAAAAAGAAATAATCAGAATAATGTTCTTTTTTTTGTTACCGCAATGATGAAATGTCTTTCTGCATCTCTTCTTTGGCCTCAATGAGCTTTATAAACCGATGTCTGAATGAGAAAATAAATAGGAAACTGGAAAAGTCTTTCTATCCAATGTGAAATAATATTACATATGTGTATATATAAGGGGAAAATAGGCATACAGTAAACAAAATTATTATTTTCTGATAAGTGGTCTTATTGCAAAGTAATGAGTTATAAAATAGAAAAAGAAGATATTTCTGTGAGACTGAAGAATGCTCCTCAGGTGGGAACGGGGAACCATTGGTAATACTGCAAGATGTTTTTACATAGGTGTTGTAAGTGATGGCCAAGCAACTTTTCTGCCACTGCAGCATGTCCAGTGCACTTGGTTTATTGATTTCACCCTCCCCCAAGTAGAAAAAATCCAAATGAGGGTAAAATCGTGATAATTTCAGAATTTGATGTTGAAAAATAGGTGGAAGTGAGAGATTTCTGCCTGGTTCCAAGGAGCTTTGGGGAGCAGCTGTGCAAAGGTCTCTGGGTTCATGGTGATGTAGAGGAGCCAGGGGAGGTATGAGCATCTTGTGGGGGAAAAGCCTTGGGTTGTGTGTCCAGGGAGAGAGGGGAGCAAGCCAAAGGCAACATCCATGGACAGATTTAAGGACTAACAGCTGGGAAAGATCCAGGCTGTTCAGCTTCCTTCCAGGAGCTCCACTGGTAATGTAGTTGGAGAAGTTGACACGAAAACAGGCAAGTCATCCATAGTTATTTTATTATTGGATGGTAACCTCTCCCTAGTCTCTGCCACAAGAATTTCATTGAAGGAATAGCAGAAACATACATGGAAACACAAAGGATAAAAGCCCACTGAAAAAAAAGGAAGGCTTGTCCTGAGAGTAGGAGTGAAGAAGCAGGACAGACACAAGATTCGTGAGAAAGATTAAAGGCAGCAAGACTGATTTTGAGCAGCAACCCATAGGATTTTCATTGCCTTCCTTCAGAAGAATCTATTCTTCTGATATGGAGTTTTGCCAGAGGAACCAAAGTATTAATGTGATCTATTCCCTCCAGATCTGAGACCAAAATTTTCAGCTTTTTTTTTTTATTTTTGGCTGTGGAATACTGAGAAAATTAAAACCACAATCAAATTAAATACATGTGTGTGCACACATGCATGTGCATATGCATGTTGCTACTATGCTTCACCGAGTTTCTCACAGCACTGAAAATATGGGTGCCCAAGGAAACATCAAATTAAATCACAGAATCATGAAAAGGTCTGGGTTGGAAGGGACTTAAAAGCTCATATTTTTCCAACTCCTCTGCAGTGACCAGGTGTACCTTCCACTAGAGCAGGTTGCTCCAAGCAGTGTCCAAGGCTGGCCCAAACATTTAATCTTCTGATCAGTGCAGGAAATATATTAATCTGTTGCTAACATCGTGCTTTCTCTTGTCTAGTGGATTGTAGGGACTTGCTAAGCAGCTCACAATTGCAAGGAGATGTGTGATGCCAATGGGAACTGCACAAATTTACCTTTGTGTCTATACTTGCTGCACAAGAATAATGTAATAAAATTGCTTTCAGTGTGCAGTACCTATCAAAGATAAATTTAGATAAACATTTAATAAAGAGCAATTTTATTAATTGCCTCTTTACAGCTCTTTTGAGAAGAGAACAATCAGAAAAATTGTGCATAGTAAAGTTTAATGCAAGGATCTAAATATATATGGTGTCATACCTGTGTTGGTGCTTCTTCCTCAGTAATCTCTGTATATGCTTTACATAGTTTGGATCCTTTCATCTCTATGTGTCTTTTGTCTCTTTTTTCCTGTTGGTACCCTCACAGGCCACAATACCATCCAAAAATTATATTTGATTGCGCTTTTGATCTCATAGTGGTTAGATGGATTTGAAATGGGACAAAATTAGGCTAATCACACTAAGAATAGCAGTTACTTCTGATTTTCAAATGCCTTTTCATGGTATGACCTCCAATGGTTTTCAGAGTTCTGACAGATACAGAAATTAACATTAGTTCCCATTTTAAGATATAAAAATTGATACAGAAAGTTTTTCTGTAGTATTGAGTTCTTCCTTGGTGTTTTCAGGATAACTGCTTGCGGTTATCAAACTTCTGATGAGAAATTACAATTTGTTTTCATTTGGCATTAAACTGCAGACACAGATTCTGCAGTTCCCTTCATTCTGGTGTCCTTGGTGCACCTATTTGTTACAACCCTCTTCTCCAGAGTCTGTTTTCCTTAATTTTTGGGGTCAGTTTTGTTCTTTAAACTATGTGAATCCTCCTGAAATAACATGACTATCTAGGAAGTCTTGCCATCTTTTCTTCTGAGAAGGCTGTCCATATTATCCTGCCTTTTTTTCATGTAGAGCATCTAAACTGGTGAAAATGATTGATTGATTGATTTTTCTGTACTCCTCTTCCAAGGCTGATGTGTCACTCTCCATCCTGCTCCAAGATGTGCACAAACACACAGTTGTCTCATGGATCTTGGAAGAAAATAGTTTGTACCTATAGCAGATCATATGCTTGAAACACATCTTATTTTCTGTGTTATTCTCCAGGACAAGTCACCATTTGTGCTTTATAAAAATGAATAATTATAGCAACAGTAGGCTAGTAATAGAGACAATGAAATTGCTGTTGCCTTGCCCAGGTGATTTACCACGGCTTGCCTGCCTCTCCACTCTCATGTCAGGCATGCAATGAAAAATCCAGAAACTCTTAGAGCAGACTATTATGAAATTCCTGCTTTGTTTCCTTTCTTATTGTATTGTGGCAGTAACAACAAATGCAGCACACAATTTTCTTGTTGATCATAACTCAGATGCAGTATGTAGCTCAACTTTGGTTGCTTCCAACCATGAGTTACTCAAGCATCTACTGAAGATGTGCTGGGTAAGGAAGGTGTAGGAAGCTGTGCTGCAGTATCTGACTTTGTGTCATCAGCAAAAATGAGTTCTGGCAAGAGAAGTGCATGGGAAGTGTGTGGTTGTGTATAATCTTTGTGTGAGTGGATGTATGTAAATACATACTTGAACTATACATCGGTGTATATCACTGTCATAGAGGGTTTGATTTTATTTTTATTTTAATACAGCATTTGCAAGGTGCAGCATTGCCTTGGAAGGACTTGGTATAGAAGCTTCCAGTTTCAGTCAGATATAATTAAAGTTTCTAGTTTTAGCCCTAGCTGTGTTGTAATGTCTAAACTTCTTCCTTCAGCAATAAACCTGGATACCCAGCTGCCTGCTGGAGCTCACTGTTACTTGAGGGCAAACTCACTTTTTACATATAAATGTAATCATTTACATTTCTGCTCTGTATAAGCCACTTTTTATGAGCAGTGATATGATAGAGCTGTTTGATTTTTGGGTTTACTTTCTGCAATGGATTTATCTGGTTGGTCCTAAGTGAAACCAGTGCTTGTCCTGAACCCAACCTTCTTTTTGGAGTTTTGAGGAAGTAAGAAATAGGATTGTATTTGGGAGTGAAGAAAAAAGGCACACTTGCCTTCGTTGGAGTGTGACAAACAGAGGCCTCTCTGAGTCCCTCAGAGAGAGAATGGAATACAGGGATTGAATTAAAATCTTTAGAGAAATTAAAGTATACTAAGCCACACAAATACGAAGTTGAAGTCTTAGTTCTAAGTAAGTATGAATATGTTTTAAGTGCCTTAAGAAAGTAAAAAGCCTTTGGAAGTAGTATAAAGAGCAAGTTTTGGTGTGAGTTCAGAAACTTAGCTCTAGACATAATGAAAACATAGTAAGAATATCACTTACATTCTTTAGATAGAACAGATAGAACTAGTTGTGTAAATAGAGCTATATGCGCAGGTTATGTGTAAGAATTAACACCACTTTTGTACTATAGAACTAGAATTCTAATAGGTTTAGAAGAAATGCTTTAGGTTCATGTTTTTAGCTCATTGGGTAATTAATAAATAAAAATTCGTTTACTGGGGAGAGCTGTCTCTCTCCCTCTCTCCTCACTGCCATCATCACTGCCCAGAAGAAGACAGGAGCTGCTGCACTTCTGCCTTTTCTTGGGACTTTGCACCAGAGAGCTGCTTCTGCTTTTATTCAGGACTCTATGCCAGGAAACTTTTAGCACGGACTTTGTTATTTGGGACTCTTTGTCTTTGAGACTGATGTGCCTCTACAAATAAACAACTTTACAGCAATCAACAAATGCTCTTGCTTCTTTGAAGACGTAAACCCATAACAATCTCGACATGCCTTAGTCCGATCTGTAACACATTTAGTGGTGTGCAAAAGGTAGATGAGGTCCCTGTCTTTAAGAATTAATGTGCAGTTAGAGGATGTGCGTTCTCCAAAGTGGCAGGGACCTCTTAATTTCCTCATTAAAGTCTTGCTTTGAGAAGCAGGCAGCCTGTTAACCAGCCTTATGAAATTCCTGAATTCAGTTATTTTCTGCCTGCACCAAACTCTTGTCGGTTTTCCAATGGAATTCCAAATTTCTCAGGGGCAACCAGGAACTAATTTGAGAAGTCAAGTGTGTTCATGAGTGTAAGAGACTGGGCTTCCTCTGTCCATCCTTCTGGACTTAATGCAATGTAACACATCAGACTCTAGCTATGTTGAGTATAGTTAATTGGTGTTGAATAGTGTCTTGTTTTGCAAGATGATAAACTTTTAACCTATGTAAATTACTCCCTTTGCAACTAATAAATTGATTAAATTATGCCTTTTCCATGCAGTACAGTGGGGCTCATAAATACTTTGTGCAGTTAGTTGGTAGTTTCACTTGATTACCTTTCCCATTACTGTTTTTAATAATCCTTTTAAGAATGAGGAATTCAAGTCACTTTTAATAGTTCCCAAAAAAAGCGGTGAAAGGCATGTTTCATGCCTGTAAGCTGCACACCAGTGTCCTGCCTGTGGGATCTATCTTGATGCAATCAAGGAAAGTCCCTTTCCATGAAGCATGGTGCTGCTCCAAATGAATTAGTACTTGGATAAAGTTAACAGTGCTTGTACAGTCAAACATTTCATTTCCTCTCCATTTACACTGCTCAGTTCTGTTTCACACTGTTGCTGTCCTTGCTGGGCAGAGAGTACATTGGTACTGCTGAGTGAGCTTGTGGGGAGTTTTAGTTCTTCAAAGGATTATGCAAATAATAATTGAATTAGAGAGCTGCTGTCAACATTACAAGGTTCTGGCAAAGATAACTGATGTTAGCACTCTGCTTGCAGACACGCGGATTTCAGAGGACTTGGAGGAGCACAACAGGATTCCCAAATACTTGAGTATTTCCTTTCTGGCTGTCTGCAGGATCTCTTTCTTATACCCTTACCAAACTAAGGTGTCTAACCAGGAATTGTCCATCTGGGAACACAGAGTAAATTAAACTCTGAACAAAATGAGTAAGGCATAAATACAGACAAGGGTTTCTGGGGATCTTCCATAGTAACTGGGATAGATGGACAAAAGATTAAATATTTTACATTTTTTATAAGCTTTTATATTTAGTATTCAAAATTTTTTATAAATTTTTGATATATCATTAAAAAACTTTAAAATCTCATTCTAACAAAAATGTTTGTCTTCAGTTATGCAAATTTTATATTACAAATCAAAACACCAAAAATACTTGAGGCTCTTAAGAGGGTTTTTGCTGCTGTCAGGGCAGGGTTTAGCTGTCACCTGCTCAGATGTGACCTAGTGCATTAAATCAGAGCAGTACCTTGAATGAGGAGGCAGCAATAACCTTCAGTGAGATGCATAACACAGTCCTTGGCTGGTGCAAACTCTGAGAGATCAATTTTTAGTGATCAAGGCAGCCCACGCAGGTCTTTGCTGTAGTTATACCTGAATTACATTTATATAGACAACAATAGCTGCTGAATCTTGATTTTTAAATAACTTTAATATCAGCAACAGTCTCCGAGAAATGTCTTTTGAGGCACGTTGTGATGGAAAAGGAAAGTGCTTGTACTGATGCAGGTCCTGCCACTGAGAAGAGGAGGAAGAGGATGATGCTGGACCAGAGCTTCCTCAAGTCCTTATCCCTTGGGCTGCTCTGATTTACAGCAGGCACTGATAAATAATATGACCTTTACAGTGAGGTCTCCCTGAGGTCACAGCATTTGGATTTCTGAGGATAATTTGCAAAATTCTGGAACAATTAATAAAGTAAGTATAGTCAGATTCTCCTTCCATGGACTGTACTTTTTGCACTGCTCAGACATGCTTTGACCTTCTAGTTTATTACAAGTCAGGAAAAGTCAATATTTCTTAGCTTGCCAAGTTGGAGGAATTTTATTGAGTTACTGAGTCAAATAGTTAATCATCCAATAACAGACTTTTTTCCCTTTCAGATTTACAGTAATAAAAACAAAGGCTTAATGGGGACCAGGAAAAATGGGGTTTTGTTAGAAACTCTTGCTTGTCTCTGTGCACATGCTTTTAACCCCTTGACCACAAGTAGATGAAATGGAGCTTCAACACTGGGACATTTTGTATTGGCATGAAATGCTGGGCAGGCAAGGGCTGTGTTGATGTTAGCAGGGAATTTACCGTGATAAAATGGGATTGAAGTAGCTAGTACTGATGCTTCTCACATCTCTTTTACATGTGATAAGAGGCTATGGATGAGATCTGGTCTGTGCTCCTATGCTGAACTGTTTGGCTGCTGGAAAAATCTTAGAAGGGAAAAGCCCTGGATGTACCTTAGAAGATGTGGCTGTAGGATGCATTCCACTGGGTGCTGCAGCACATCTGGAGTAGTGCTTGCACTTGAACATCCTCTGAGAGCTGGCACACACCAAAACCTTTCCAAGAGCCAAACCTGCATGTTGTAAATGTAGAGAAAAGGGATTTGCTTCCAAACCATCTTGCTGGTCTTGACTGAGTCCTTAGCTGAGGGGCAGGCAGAGTCTCTGGCTGTTGGAAGGCTGTGCAAAGTTGGCTGGTTTTTTCACAAGGAAAGGCTTATTCCTGGTATAATTATGCCTTTTGCAATTCCCCTTTGTAATGCTCATCTTGGTGAACTCCAATTAGCATAGAATAATCTAATTTCCTGAAACTCTCTTTGTTGAGTGTGATGCTGATTATTGCTCTGAGTAGTAGCTTGTTTGGAAGTGCCCTGTCCTGTGTGAATTATAGTAATGTTCTCTGTAAGCCTTTAAGTGAGGAAACTTCATAAGCAGAAAATGTTATAGTGCAAGGGCAGCTTCCTTTTAACAGTAATATTCACAGTAATATTCAGAATATCATATCCAGTTAACTCTTAAAATAAGTAGAAAGTTATTTTTCACTACATGTCATTGCTCAGAGTGTAAGAATAGATACTGATGGTCACTTTTAGAATGACTAGCATTTTGCCATGTCATTCCCTTCAGTGATATTCAGTAACATTCCTTTCAGTAATAGTCTTTCTTGGGGGTTATTTTTTCAAAGCTCTCAGTAGTTGTTTGAGCTTTCTTTGAAACCTGTGTGAATTTTAGCCTGGAGGATGTTCTGCTTCTGGGTGGGAGCTTCTGGCTGGCTCCCAGGGTGAAGTTGGACTCTATTATGTGGACAGGAGCTGAGTGCTGACACTTAAAGCATTTTGCTGAGTTTTGTGGCTGGACTAGTGTAGGGTTTCACTACCCTACACTAGTGTAGTGTGGTCTGTTGAGGCAACTGTGGCTTATGGTGGCATTTTCTGCTCTTCCCAGTGCTCTACGGGCAGGACGGCCTGCGCACATCCTGTGAGAAGAAGTACTGCGGCCGGGGCAGCATGTGTGTAGTGAACAGGGACACGAATCAGCCCGAGTGCAGGTGTGTCGAGGATTGCAAGTCCAACTACATGCCCATCTGTGGATCTGATGGCAGGTTCTATGAAAATCACTGTCAGCTGCATCGAGCCTCATGTCTGCAGAGGAAGAAAATCTACATTATCCACAGCAAGGACTGTTTCTTCAAAGGTAGGGCATTGTTGAAAAGAAATACTTCCGTAGAGCTTTCATCACTCGTCGTAATCCTGGTAAATGGCCGAATGGTATGTTAAAACTTAGCTAAGAGCTAAATTTTTCAGGGATGATTTATTCCAGGACAGCAGAGAATATACACAATGTTTTATGCAGCTATTTAGCCCTCGAGTGCCATCACCATGCAAAATGTAATCATACTAGGAATTGGTAAATAATTAACATCACTGTATGCATTGTGTGCGCTGTAGTTGTGCTGCTCAGTACTTTCAGCTGCTAGTATAATAACTTTTTACAATCCAATTAATTTGAAAAGGCTTTGAACAAGACAAAGATGTTAAGAAAAGATGATATAAACAAAAGTTTGCTGCAACATTGACAAATGAAAATCTAGTTAGGCAAATGACACAGGCAAAGGAAAGGAGCTGTTTAAATGAAATAAGGAATGGGTACAGACTTTAAATAACTTTAAAGACAGTTCTGGTTAACAGTGGGATGCATACATCTGGAGCTATTTTACTAGTTCAGTAGCAATTTCATTATCATCTTTGCACCAAAGCCAGTCCCATGTCTTTCTCATTAATATTTTGTATGCCATGTACCATCCTGTCATCAAGGGAGACTGCAGGAGTAGGAGCATGTGATAAAATGGCAGGGAATGGAAGAAGCTGTAAATTATTTTACTTCTAATGAGAGGTCTCATAAAGGGCCTCACTAGAGTATATCTTGAAAGCTCATTGTCAAATATGATTCCATATACCTACAGGAGGATTTGAGTGGATTGTTTCAAATATATCCAGTGACATTTACATGATCAAATATGAAAATAATTCCTTTATCTTCAGCTCACTTAAGCCCCCATGGAGATCGGCTGTACACAGAGCTATCCATCATGAGTTCTTCTTTGCTAACATAATGCTAGAAGAGCCTATTTAAGGAACAGGAGCCCATTTGAAGAGTCTTATTAATATGTCCTTGTGATACCCTTTGGGGATAGAAAAACAGTGCCATTCTTGTGTCTTGGAGAAGACCTTGTGTCTTTTTGTGACCAAAATTTTTCTAGTGGTATATAGGCAGTGCATTGCAAGGTGTCATTTATTTTGAAGATCTGGCTGTGGAGAGGACAGCACAGCTGGTCAGTGCATCGATTTGGTGAACACCTTGGGTTAGTTTGTCACAGGTAGCCTCCAAATTTACCAAAGCAGGTAATTAGAATCAATAGATTTTCTAGGAAGTTAATCATGGAAAGGGGTCACCCAAAGGCATATTTCAAGCACATGAGCTTATCAAGGCAAAGAGGGATTTTTTACTTGTCTCATTAAAAAGGAACATCTAAAAAGGACACTTGTGCCTTGCTCCAACTGCTGTGCTTCTCCCTCTGGGTATCAAGTCAGATCAGGATATGGATCAGGCTGGAAACAGTGTCCATCCCTGAGTAAGATGCAGTTGGGCCTCTACAGCATGAGAAACCTTGCAAAGAAGGGGAAAGTCTTAATTTCAGAGATGCTCAGCAACCCTCTGCACAATTCAGGGGATTTTCTTCCCCTGACTACCAAAAATAGTCCTTGGGATTTTCATTTTTGACATCACCCACCTCTTTATGACTGTGTGTCTAGCCTGGGTTTTTATTTGTTCCTTATCGCATATAGTGTTAAAGAAAATGAGTTCTTATTGCATTAATCAGCCCCTGCAGTGGCTGTATTATGCCTAATGATACAATGTCATGCTTGAATGCTTCCCTGAACACACCGTGAAATGATGTCAGAAGGTAGGAGTTTTGTGTCCTAGTTTAAAGTAACCCTTGAAGTCTTGCCAGGGAGCACTGCTCAACTCTGCTTTTCAGCAGAATAACAGCTTTATGGAAGGGAAGAAAGAAGCAAGCTCACGTCTCTTCACACGTGAATAAATAAAATGTACTTCACAGACCCGTCTGCAGAGATAACATACAGAAAAAAGTTTACCTTAAGTGGGGAGTAATTCTACAGAGTGGAACTCCATAGAAATACTTGGCTTCAGCCCTTTTTTCTACCATGCAGTTCCTGAGTAACCTTCTGTACATTGCTCTGTTTATTGGAACTTTAGTTACCTGTTTCTAAATCAAGAATGATAGTGGTTTCTTTTAAATCAAAATTTTCAGTCAGCAATTAAGGTACAGGTTTTTAAGCACCATTATAAGTGTAATATGAAATGTAAGACTTTGACTGGAGAAAAACCTTTGAGGTGCAAAATCATAGAAGCCCAAAATGGTTTAGGTTGGAAGTGACCTTAATGAGCCTCCTGTTCCAACCCCATTGGTGTGGTCAGGGACACCTTCCACTAGACCAGGCTGCTCAGGTGTACATCACTAAGCACATGTTTTCTATTTGCTTTCAATCAAGTAGATAATTTAATTATTTGGGTGCAGTCAGACTAATGAGTGGGCTGCTTCATGTTTTTTTGTCCCTGTTGACTTGTTCAGTTAAGACTTAAATTCCTGTGTAGGGCTGAGGGACACTGCAGATTGGATGTTTGTGTGTGCTCTGCCAGTTTGCCCAGTTATCAGAGACAAACTGATGGACTTAAGGATCAAATACCCTGATTCTGCTTTGGCTGAGCTAGGTCTATCCACAGTCAACTGATAACAAAGAAAACAGCAGAAACTTGTTTTGTGTATTTTGGGAAAGGATTTTTTGATCTTTTAGCGTATTTATCAGATGTGAAGTGCTTTGTAAATACTAATGGATAGCAGATACTCCTGTGTGAGTAGAAGCAGTACCAGCAATAGTATTAGGAAGAGCAGAAAAGAATTTATCCCTGGGAAAATGACTGATTTCTCCTTGGCCCAGCCTGTAATAAAATGGCTCTTTGAAATCTTGAGTCCAAAGCATTGAAAAAACTTGTGGAAATGTCAATGAAACAATGAGCGATCTCAGCAGAAGTGATCTCCCCAGGCTTTAACCTACAGCCTCTGTTGCAGCACAGTTCCCCATACACAAAACTGTAAATGCAGTCCCTTTTCCTCAGATGATAAAGCAAATGATAAATAGGTGGGTGACGGCAATCACCAAAGACATGGGACCCCCGTTTGATGCAAGCATGAAGCCGATTTATTGATTTCACACATCAATATATACCTTTTCAACTACAGCTAAAAATAGCATAACCACATGATTGGTGTTTCTAAGTAGCATTACTTAATCAGAAAGAGCTCTGCACAGACCCTCTGCACAGACCTGTACAGACTAGCATAAGCACATATAGACTTGCATGATTTATCTAAAACAAAGCACACCAAGCATACCTTTTGCTTCTCCATTCAGGGTTCTGCCTCAGCTTGCCAGGGCTTGTGGCCTACCAAACCTAGCACATCCACTTCAGCCATGAGTTGAGCAGTGCTCTGAGACCTGCTCTCCAGCTGTATTGCTAGAGTGAGAAACTTCACTCAGGAGTTTGAAGTCACGTGGGAAATACTGTGAAGCAGAAGTCCTAAACCCAGAGATCTCAGGAGAAACATCAATCCCACTGATAGCCATTCACATTCTCCTTGATCTGATTTTCTTTCCTGGTGTGAAATACAGTTTGGTTTTCCCATAGGAAAATGTTCTATTTAAGACTTTTCTACTATGTGGTAGATTTTTTCATTTTCTGTTTTCACTGTTTTGTGCTTTTCTGTAGTCATTTGGTTGGGGTGTTGGTGATTTTTACTGGGTAAGAAAATACATAAATATAAAAGCGCCTTTACTGTGTGCTGAACTGGTAAGGAAGGAAGTAAAGAAGTTTTTTTTTCCCCAAAAGCTTTCCCAATACTCATGAAGACTGGAAAGATAGCTCTGTTCATAATGACAATTGTCCCACGAATGTCCAAAATGAGCACTTCACCTGAAAATGTTCCTACTTGAATAAATGCCTTGGATAATGAGGTTATATCATTTTAACATGGTATTTTGGACTATGCTTTGCTTTTTCATAGCAGTAGTCCCCTTTTTTCCACTTCTTTTCATTTTTCTTTCCTTTTGACTGTCTACACCTACTCTGTCTCTTCCCTCAACATCTTGGTTTGAAAAGACAGGTGTCTGCTAAGAAAGGCAGGAGCCTCTTTTGAGATCGCAAATGTAAAACCACTCCCTCCAAAA
>VZTT01002014.1:13742-25045 GCA_013400855.1 Buphagus erythrorhynchus
ATGGCCCATTAACAGGAGATACCTCCCTGTAGGATGGATGGGTTGTGGAAAAGAAAAAGAACACTGCCCCTCCTGGTTTTAACAGATGGCCCATTAACAGAAGATATCCCCCTCCAGAGGTAAGGATCACTGCCCCACCTGGTTTCAACAGATGGTGATAGAATACATACTTTCGGTTACATCCTGCATTGCATCCAAGACACTCACTTTTATCTCATTATTTTTGGCCAGCAAAAGCTGTGCAGACACCGTTCAATAATTTTTCTTCCCTTACCTCTTCCTTCCTTCAGAAACATCAGAGCAATACACTTCCCTAGCAGTTTCAATACATTAGAGAAATTCTGCTTAGAGCTGTGCTTTTCCATTTTCGGGATTTAGGAGTAATCTTCCATCCTTCCTTCTCTTCCTCTTCTTCCTCCTCTCCTTTCTTTTTTTTTCTGCTTGATCAGCAATCTCTAAGCTCCAATACATCAGCCAAGCCCTTGCTAGAGGAAGGCAGCCATGTTTGCTTGCCCAGGCTCATTCATTATTTTCTGTGGTTCTGACATCCTCTCTTTATCTAGGTGGATTGAGTTTTTTATTAAAAGCTCAGCTTTTCTTGCCAGCCTGTATAGCAGCTTTGTGCTGCAGCTGGTCAGATTGAGTTTGTGCTCTGGCATGAATTCAGTCCAATTTAGCTGACCAAATTCTTGAACTTTCCATTATGTAAATGCACTATACATGTTTTAATTACTTACTATATTTTTTTTCAGTCCAACTTGTACCAAAGCTCTAATGTTATCAAATCTGACCAAATTTTATACAGGGAGACAGTGTGCTGTAAAAGCCTGTTTGTGTCTGGTATTCCAGTTCCATTCTCTTCCTTCCTTCTCTGCTGAAATGTCAGTATTAATTTTTTAATAATTTTGTCCCACTGCTTAAAATATATGTATTTTTCTTTCTTTTAAGCAAGTATCTGACAGTAATTTTCCTCCTTATACAAGGTCATTTGTTGTCCCATAATAAATCGTAATTTTGTACATATTTTGTACAGAATTTCATAAGAAATCTCTGTGTAAAACCACCTGCTTTTCTCCTTTCTGTTTCACACACACAGTCCCACTATTTGGTTTGAGGCTTACACTGTTGCTCAGAACAATATTTCATGCCATTAATTTATATATAAAGTCTTCCGAAATGGTCATGCCTGTGTGCTGGGTTGCTGTGCACATGTGTGAGTGTGTTTGCACATTGACAGAGAGAGAATAATGTGTTCTCTCAGGATATTTATGCACAGGTAGAGTAGTAGAGGATGGAACCTGGATCTGCATGGTGAGAGAATGAGA
Source organism: Buphagus erythrorhynchus (assembly GCA_013400855.1). Lineage (NCBI taxonomy): Eukaryota > Metazoa > Chordata > Aves > Passeriformes > Sturnidae > Buphagus > Buphagus erythrorhynchus. The sequence continues at coordinate 15,068 of VZTT01002014.1, forward strand.
AGCAAAGGGCACAGCTGAAACAAGATGTTCAGCCTAATGTAAGGGAGATGGCTTTCCATTGGAGATTGGTTGAGTGCTGGGACAGGGTGCCCAAGTGCCATCTCCATCTCTGGGAACTTTCAGAACCTGGCTGGGGACAGCCCTGAGCAACCTAGTCTGACCCTGCACTAAATGTTTTGATGGAAGTCTCTTCCAGCCCATATCATCCCATAATATTATGATTTCATGACCTTAGATAATGGCATCTTTCATTTTCAACCCCTCTGTCTTTCCTCCAGTTCTCAAAAAGTTTTTTTCTAATTAAGGAAAGTGATAATCTTCTGCATGTTAACAGAAAATTTTCTATGCTTGAATGTTATTAATTTGCAAACCTGGGAAAAAACCAAACAAGCAGGCTGATAACTCGTATCACTGCAGTAATCTCAAATACATATGAATTCAGCCTCAGGTGGTGATGGTTTATTTCCTCTGTAATTTATTTGTTGTCCGTGTGTTAGTTCTGTGCTTTGTTACTTCCAGAAGTAATTTGTTTTATGGAATAGCATTTCAAAACATCCCTGGGAAGGTGTTGAACGTTTTGCTTATTATGTGCTTGCAGAACAGGCAGACCCGCTCCATTGCTGGTTTGGAGGCTGGAAGGAAATCTACTCCATTTAACACTGTCTTTCCAGCTGGAAAAAATCTGAGTGCGAACCAATGGCACCTTTCCCAGCTGGCAATTAATATTTGCCGATTTAACTTTGCAGCAGTGCTGACAGACTGCTTTGGTGGCAGCGAGCTGAGAAGGGGGATGCCGGGAGGAAGGCAATTAATCCCTGTGGGAGGAGGCTGGGGGCTTTGACATGGAGGTTGAGCCTCTAATGATCATTTCAATGTCCAGTGTAAATATATTAGGAGTTTAAAATGTTATAAAGAGAGGTAAGTGCTATATAAAATGAAGGAATGTGTTTGCTGTCAGTAGAGCTGATACAGTTCTTAATAAACTGAATTCTAGAGGGATTCCTTTCTATTCCCACACCACTTCTTTAGCTCCCTCCACTTAGTCTTTTGGGGAGGGATCAATTTTACCTGGCTTTTCAGGCTGACTGCTCTTAGATGTGATTGATAGCTTTATACCTAATAAACAGACTGCATCAATCTTTGGGGTAAATTATGAAAATTCCATTGATATATGTGAGGATACGAACAAGGGACTGCTAGTCTGCTCCTAGCTTTGGTAATAGGAATTTTCTGGGAATAGGTTTAAGATCTTGAAAACTATTTTCCATTTTAAGAGAAAATTGAATGCGTACATTCCTGAAATTCACAGAAGGGAAATCTTGGCTAACTGTCAGTTATGAAACTCCCTGATATAGGTGGGCTTTCATTGGTAATTAAATGCCAATGACAAGACTGGGGAAAGTCTAGGCATAAGAAAAAGAATCAAAAATAGCAGAGATACTAAAGAAGTCTAACAAAAAGAGATCTTTAATTACATATTAGTAATAGAAAACCTTTGCTGGGGACCTCATGGCCATAATGGGAATCCCACAGGTGAGAGTGAAGTTGGGACTGGAATACTGCAATGGACACTGAATTTGACATGGTCAATCAAAAGATGAATTATGCCCACTGGAACTCCTCTCAGTGAGGCCGTGACGTGCTTCTGCTTGGCCAAGAATTAATCTCTGTTTCCCTGGTGCTGGGACTCTGCATAGACCAGTGACAGATTTTAGTTCCAGTCAGTAAAGCTGAAATGGAGGAACACACACCATGGATGAAGCTAGTGGAAAAAGTGGTGTTACCTAATGTGATCCCTATCCAGCATTCTTGGTGTTTTTAGAGCTCCAGTTTGAGACAATAGCCATTTGGGGAGTGTAGGAGTAAGTGTGATGTGGCTTTTTATTTTTTAAATAGGAAATTGTGTAACATTTGCTTAAAACAGTCATGACTGTGATCCTCATGAGCAGTTTTATTTGGTGACTGTTATCTGTCTCATCTTATTTAGGGCCCAGTCTATTAATCTTCTCCAGCTGCCAGTCTTGATGTGTATGGCCATAATATCTCCCATAAAACCAAAAAGCTTCATATTATGTATCAGCTAGTGAACAAAGGAATTAGAGGGTATTTCAGCAGCAGTATTAATATCTTAAAAAAGAAAATATTTTTAAGTTTTTTCCCCCCTTATGACTGAGGATGTACTGGTTGAACTGGAGTCACTGAAGCCCATGGTAAATGGAATGGGCAGCCTGGGTCCCTTGCTGGAGGACCATGCATCCAGCACTGTGTAGCAATCTATGCCCTCCTTGAAAGTAAATTATAAGAGGAACTGCTTACATGTTGAAAATAGAAAAGCTCAGCCTAAATCTCCATGGTGTGGAGGAAGACAATGCTGGCATGAGGTGGTCTCAATTTGAAGCACCCCAAGTTTCTGCTTCATTTTCTTGAGGGCAGGGAAATGAGATGCAGGTGGCTTTAGAGAGCCATCTGCTCCAAGCCTGGATCTAATAAACCTTCACTGCAGTGCTTTCAGGAAGGCTGAGAGGTGATAATGAACCTTTTTTTGAAGCACAGCCTTAGTAGTTGTGATGGGGGATGGAGCAGAGGAGGAGGATGGAGAATTAAATTAAAGTGTGTGGGAAGAGAAGCAGGGAGGTGGTTTGTATTCACCAGTGAAAGTTCCTGTGCCAACTTTGGTGCTGCTATCTGCAACACTCATTATGTCAGGGGGTGTTTGTCTTTCTTTTTTTATCTGTTTTTGTGTGCTCTTTGCATCTGACATGTGCTTGTTGCAATTTGGTGGCAGTCTGAACTCATTGCATCCACATTACTTTTCTTTGCAAGTCACATTCATGTTTATTATACATTAATTTGGGAGCTCAAACCATACTTAAATATTGAAGAGCCTTATGTAAGAAACATTAAAGAAATTTTTTACTTTTTTTAGTATGTTAAATTTCATATTAGCTCTCACCATTCCATCAATGATTTTCCAAAATGCTCTAAATGGTGTAAAACTGGAGAAATGCCAGCAAAGTGGAACATGATATTACAAAGTCATTATTAAAAAGTGACACATTTACTGAGCCTCTGCATCGCTGAACCTCTCACAATCCTGAAAAGAGCTTGGATGCTCAAAAGTTTATCTGCTTTTTTGCCCAACTCAATTATCTTAAAGGTCTGTTCCAAACTAAAATATTCCATGAAGTGTCTACATCCATAGTTTTCCCACTGTAAGGAAATGATAGCACATGCCAAGTAATTTCAAATTAATTAAATCAAATACTGTAGTACTTTTGAAGTTGCCTTTATTTCCCTAAAATTACATATATTTCCCTAAAATTACATAAATTGTATCAATAGAAAAATTGCTGATTTACTTAAGGCCCCCACAAGTTACCCTTTGATAAGCAATATGCAGCTTGATTCCAGGGGACTCTCCATAGGACCCCTCCAGCTCTATGCTGAGACAGGGGCCAAGGAAAACCTCAATTTCATAATAAATAAAAAGGCTCCAAACCTGAGAGAGATAAAGAGATTGCTTTAAATGAAAACTGAAAAGGTTAAAAGGTAGAGATGAGCACTAAAGATTAAGATGATTAGATCATGGTAAAGAGTGCTGGCAGCTGAATGAAGGAAAACAAATGGCTGGAATAAATTTTAGGGCTGGGGAGACTGAGGCAGAGAGATTTAGAAGTGCTTTAAAGATAAAAAGAACTGATTAAAATAGCTGATTAAAAGCTATTCACCACAAATGCTAATTTTTCTGGGTGCTCAGTATAAAAATCCATGGAGTAAATTGAGATTCTGAGTGCCTGGGAATACCAGCAGGCTGGATGCTTCAGATTCAATTAGATGGCTGCAAGGAAAAAGCTGGTCCAGGTTCCCCCAGCCTTTGCCTCCTTCCTGCCTCTCTCCACCAGGAGTTATCAGGAAGTTCTTGCTAACGTGCGTAAGAGGGCTGAATCCTACCAGAGATGTCCTGAAGTCATGGGAATACTAGTTAAAATGAGCATTCCACAGCATGGGGTACTGATAAGCCCTTTGTAATTTCCCTGTTGTTTTTTTTGCATGTAGAATGAAGCTGTTCTCTCGTCAGGGGCTCATAGAGTGCCAGGGGTGAGGTTATCTGCCTTTGCTTGCCTGCCTGAAATGGAACTGCTCCCACAAATAATAAAACTTGACATAGGGAGCTGCAGGTTTATTCTGTCTGCTCATGGCTTGAAAGCTCTTTGGGTAGAAACTTTTTTTTTCCTGCTAGAAATCCTATTAATAGGGATTAATTTCAAATGTAAAGTACATAGGTAATTATCAATGCAGCTGTAGGAATGGGAGTGGGGAGGCAGTGTGTAAGAGCATCACAGAATCATCACTGACTGGTTTGGGTTGGAGGGGATCTTCCAGTTCATCCAGTTCCAAGTACCTTCCACTAGACCAGGTTGCTCCAAGCCCCCTCCAACCTGTCCTTGAACACTTACAGGTACAGGACAGCCACACCTTGTCTGGGCAACCTGTGCCAGGGCCTCACCACCCTCACAGGGAAGAATTTCTTCCTAATATTCAATCTAACCCTGCTTTCTGACAGTGTGAAGCCATTTCCCCTTGTCCTGTCATTGCTGGGTGTTGGTATAGGGATGGAAGTCTGTGTAGGGATGAGTGCTGTGGTGGCGGGGGGGTCTGTGCCCCATCCCTTTGCCCAGAACTGGTTCAGGTGGGTCCCAGTGCAGTCCAGGGATGCAGCATTCAGCCATGGATCATGCAGTGCAGGCACCAATTGTCTGGTTCCTTCCTGTGGATTAGCACTGCTGCTCTTGCTGGCACCTTCCTGTGGGGTCTGCTCCACTGCTGGAGTCTACATGTAAATCCCATTACCTCTAATTGAATGGGGATCAATCACAAATTAAGGAGTAAGAGGAAGGTTTTCAGGTGAGATTTAAATAGAAAGCCTTTACTGATAATATTTTGCATTTTCCATCAAAGTGTCCTAAAATGCTTTACACAGATTAATGAATTAGACCTCACAGCACCTTTGCATGCCAGGAAAATAGTAGTCCACCCATTGCAGAGGAGGAATTGCAGTCTAGAGGAGAGCCAGTGACTATCTCAAGGTAATAGAAAAAGGCATTAGAATTCATGTTAGATGATCCCAACTCTAAATACCCTGTCTCTATAAAATCCCCTGGCATGTGCTGGTTTTTCTATACATTTTGACAGGGGTGAAGGAGGGGTATGACTGGGCCAGGGCAAAACACAGAATCCTGTGCCCAAGCAGGGATGAAACTGGTAATAAGTGGTCCAAAGAGGAGTGTTGTGCCTTTAAATGTGGGATTGTACTGTCCTTGGCACACATGACAGCAGGGTTTGAAAGCCACCCGACTGCTGTCCTGGCATAAAGAGATGACCTGTGTTTGGATTTGTAGTTCCCTTTGTGGAAGGGAAAGGAAATACTGGAAATATACAAGTTCAATTGCAGCCTCCTCATCTCATAATGGTCTTGGTGAAAAAAAATATCCCAATGGTAATGAACCTATGTGATGGAGTAAAACAGAACTCAGTCTCTTCTGCTCTTCTAGTCAAAAAGTGAGAAGAAATGAGCCATGCAATGGAGAGGAAGATCACAATTGAAATGAATCTAAGTATTTAAATATTTAAATGTAACCTTTGTAGTAAAAAGTTGATTGGTGTCATGTGTCCAAAGGAAGACATTTTCATTTATATTTTGAATGAGGGTTGTTTGCACTGCAAACAGCCTGATGGGCTGAACAAAGGTTCACCTGGAAGAGGTTTGCCATGGATTGCATGGGGTTTGTCTCTTCCTGCAAGTGACTGCAGTCTCCGGTCAGGATCTGTAAGGGCTTTCCTCTTCCTTTCTTGCTTTTAGTCTGCCACACTGGCAATTTAGTTGAGAGTTTTGCTGTTTTTCAAGAATAGTGAGGGGGATTATATTTTTCAAATTATTTCAGAGTAATATATGAAATTTTAGTGGTGTTTTATTTATTAATCCTTATTTCCCTGTTCTGGCACAGCAGCTCACCAGGAGGTTTTGTGGCAGGTTTGGAGATCTTGGTGCCTTATGGTCCCTCTGCAGTGTCTGGACACATACAAGAATCCTGAAGGCACAGGGCAATTAGTTAGCAATGACAATAGTCATTGTTATAGGTTTATTTGGGTTTTTTTCATTTAATCTAGAGCAAGCCAAATACTGTGAAAACATTTGTGGTGAATATTTAGTTGTATTGTCATATGTAAGCATTTTGTAGTATCCACGGCCCTGTAGTTTCCTATTCATGAATATTTTAGCAAATTGGTTTACTTACAGGACTGTTGCCAGGAAGCAAATGTTCCTGAATATTTGTAGAAAAGCAGATTTTGGGTTTGCAGTTACTTGCTCTGGTGAATTAAGAATTAAAGGGTTAAGAGCTTAACTAGGGGATAGAAGCTATACATATAATGATTAGAGTAGAAGCAATGTAGAACAGTTAATTATTAGCGGATGGGCTAGTAGAACTAAGACAATATATCATTCGTTTGGCTTTGTTGTGTCAGGATGGGAGGATGGGGTATTGTCAGAATGAAGAAACCGAAACTGCACCTGGGCCCTGAAACCAGCCAGAAACCAGGTTGGGGATCTTGGACTATGGCCAGGGGACCATAAAGCCTGCCAACAAGACAAAGGTGAAAAGTTTAAAGTGAGGAAGATGTCCCTGACTTCATTTTAAAAGACCACTGAGCCATTTCAAAGCCCACCAACTGATCTGAGGAAGGAACTGCACAAGCGTAAAAGGACTTGGAGCTAATTTTAATATGAAGCGGGGGTAGATGGGGTTAGGTAATGTATATGTATAGGCATACTGGGTAATCATATGAATATGTAAGACTTTAGTAGATAAAAGAAGACGAGAGCCCCATGAATTTTGCACATGTCTGTGGGAGATTTCTCCCAGGTGTGCCCAGTGTCCTAATAAACATACCACTTTCTAACTTTTAACTGGTTAGAGAGTCTTTGCATCAGTGGGAGCATTATCTAAGTCCCACCTTAATAATCCTCTGGGAAGACCAGCATAGCCAATTAAAGAAAATCTTGTTTGGAAATGTGTTTCTCATAGCCTGCCCAAGAGTAAAGAGTTCTATCTCTGAATAAAGACTGACAGACAGTTGGATCAACCATGTGCAGCTCACCATTGGCACAGCACCTGGGTGCCTTGCAGATAAACTGAAAGCAATAGCAGCATCTCTTGAGGGCTTGCAGGAATCTCTGGTATTTGGTCTGGTTTTTAGATCAGAGCTGTGCTGAGGGGAAGATTTAGAAATATATATTTTTGGTTGGCGTGTCCTATGTTATGTAATGTGTAAGTCTTTGAAAGGTAACTGTACTCTGGGTTCTGCTGCATTCTTCTGGCTTGAGTTGTAAAAGAGTCTTAGAAGAAAATTGCTGCAGGACTATTTTCATATGGTGAGTGTTCAAGTATCTATACTTGAATTATAGAATAACTAGGAAAAAAAATGAAATGGCATGAAAATACCTACTTAGTGCAAGGACTCCAAGTGCTGTGAACTCACTGTGAGCTGTGCAAAGGCTGTGACAGTGCGGGACTGTGGGGTGGGTGTTTCATGTTCAGGTGCTTCTGGGCAGGGGCTTGAAGGGAGGGGAGAGACTTGAGTCCTCTCAGAGTGGAGCACCATCTCTGTCTCAAACACTCCATTGTTTAAGCTGTACAGACACATCTCAGTAGTGTGTGGTGAGGGAGCTGCTCTTTCCTGCGGACTCAATACCATCAGTGAGGGCAGAGACTGGATTTTAGGAAGAAATTCTTCCCTGTGAGAGTAATTCTTCCCAGGGAGAGGCCCTGGCACAGGTTGCCCAGAGAAGCTGTGGTGGCCCTATGCCTGGAAGTGTTCAAGGACAGGCTGGATGGGGCTTGGAGCAACCTGGGGTAGTGGAAGGTCCTTGCTCATGGCAAGGTGTTAGAACTGGATGAAATGAGCTTTAAGGTCCCTTTTGATCCAAACCACTTTATAATGCTAATATGAAGTGCTCACAGCACTACACCTCTCCGTGGATCCTCCATCCTTCACCCTCCTGTAGGTATGTGTGAGATGTGCCCATTTTCTTGAGAGTTTTTTTCCTTAGGAATAGTTTCTCATAAGCAGAAACTCAGGGGTCAGCCTATCTAAATGCAGCTGGTACAACCCTTACAAGCATTCTGGAAGAGCTCTGCATCCAACATTTAAGTAAGGTGTTCAGCACATCTGGAAAACATCTGTCTTAGATTCATAATTTGGCAATGCCATTCTTGGAGTGACTGTAAAACAAGGCCTTGTGGAAAATGCTTAATGCTCCTGGACACATTTTGTTTGTGCTAATGGGGAAATGGCTCATTAGGTCCAAACTAACTGGCAGAGAATCTTGATGAAGCTGTACAGTGTTGAGAAAGTAAAAAACTGTTAAGGCTAAAATTTCACCCTCTCTGAACCCAGGAGATTTTGGCTGCATTTTTACTGGAACAAAATTGAAAGCTAATGAAGGCATTTGGTGGCCCCCCACTGGCTTTGAGCTAGCTTTTATTTTACATAATGAGTTGGGGAAGATTGGAGTGCAGTTACTCTGGGCTCACTGTAGAAATGTGAACAAGTTGCAGGCTGCTGTTCAGGCTCGTCAGTTACAGCTAATTCCTTTGGCTCTTTTAAAACAGAAATGCTTTGTTTTCCTTTGCAAAAGGTGGCACAGGCAGCACACAGGGCTGCTCCAGCTACAACCAGCCCAGGAAAATCATTGGAGCCCTGCCCTCCTGAGCAGTTCTCTCCCAAATCCATCCTCTTTCTGGCCTGATGGGATTTTTGGCAGGTTTGTTTTTTTTTTTAAGCCACATTTCACCACTTTCTTAAATGGATGGCAATTTCCTAATAGATTTGATTTCTTCAAATTGCTTCTTTTTAAGAAACACCATGTCTCAGACTTTTTAATTTGTTTATTTAAATTTTCTGCACAGTGCTGAGGTGTTTTTCATAATGTTATGTGAACAGACATCTCTTTTTTCTCTTTCATTTTTTGAATCTTGATGCATTTAACTACTTAACACTTCCTTTCAGTCACCTTCATAAAAGATGAAGAATTGGATAAGAGTTAAAGAAATTCTTCATTATCTTTTTTGATACTGTTACACTCATGAATGTGGATCTAGTTTGTGCTGGCATCTCATCTGTACTGCCTTGTTCACACAAGTGAAAGTCTTTGGAAACCTGAGCTCAGGGAATGCTATCCTTCTGCAGTTAGGTTCCCATTGGCAAGTGTTCTTTTGCATTAACTTAGTATCATGAAGACAACTTATTTTTACTGACACTCTAACATATATAAAATACTAACAATATTTAGAAAAGAAGTAGTATTGAATCCCCAAATCTTGTCTTCCTCTTCCTTGGAAAAGCTCCAGAGAAAGCCATTGTCCCCAACAAGGAGCTGGAGAACTCGGACATTTCAAAGTAATCAGGTAGAATTACTGCATCTCCAGATATCTTTAACCTGATTACTGACATTTCATTCAGTTCATCTCATAATATTCATTGGATCAGAAAACAGCCTGGAGCTGTATTTGCAAAATGCTTCATGAAATGTCTTGATCTGGGAACATGAAATTATTTTATAGGATAAAGTATAGGCTATTTATAGGATAATCAAATGGGATATCATAGTTCTTGATTTTTTTTTTAAGCTTCTGTGGTTTTCCCCATTTATTTTTCTAATTTTCTCCTCCTTTTGGCCACCGAGCAGACATTTCCATACTTCCCAGTGTCAGGCAGGAGGCTGCCATGCTCTTTGAGGGGATTTCCTAACCAAACATAAATTGGAGTCAGCCTGTGAGAAGTGCAGCGATCCTGACAGATGTTTTTAGCCATATTTCAGGTGCCTATGTAAAGAGGCCGCTCAGTCAGGACATAGAGCTCAGCATTGCTGCTGGAGCACCAGTCAGGAAAGACAAACTGCAAATGGAAGCTGGAATT
>VZTT01002014.1:36147-46644 GCA_013400855.1 Buphagus erythrorhynchus
GAAGGACAGATGGAAGTCACATCCTGGCCCTCCTGACCTTTGCTCCTCGTTCCCTCTCGCCTCTATAATTTTGGTCTAGATCTGGTGGGCACACCTTGTAGAGGAGACTTGTCATGTCAGCAGCAGTAGCTGAGGAAATGTTGATGCTCTCTTTTTAAAGACATAGAAAGATTGGATCTTTTTTCATTATTTTACTTTATCTTTTTTCCAAAATATCAATGCCTGAGCCAGGTGCCTCTGTCCCTGGTAACAGCCTCAGCGTGGGTCCCCAGTTCCCATTTGATTGTTAAATTGAATAATTTCCTGCTTTATCTTTGAAGGCAAAACCATGTTATCATCTTCTGAATGTGTTTGCAGACTATAACCATTTCCATTTTTTCTACAGTATACAATGGAGCAAACCTTAATCAGATGACTATAAAGCTTGGTTTTATGGTGTATCAGTCTTTAAGATTTTCATATTAATTAAGATGTTTGAGAATGTCTTTCAGGTTTCCCTTCTGCATTTTACTGTTCATTTTAGCTCCTCTTTTTTGTCCTGCTGCTATGTCATCTTTTTTTGTACTCTTACTCATCAAAGCACAAAATTATTTGGATGGGAGGGGACCTGTAAAGACCATCCGGTTTCAACCCCCTACGATGGGCAGGGACATCATTCCCTAGACCAAGTTTCTCCAAGCCCTGTTCAACCTGGCCTGAAACACTTTCAGGGATGGGGCAGCCACAGCTTCTCTGGGTAACCAGTGCCAGTGTTAAGACCTCAATCATCACTGGCAGTAAAGAGCTTTATCACCTGTGACATGAGCAGTTCATCCTTGACAGATGTTGGGGATCTTGCTGTCTTGTCTCGAAAGACATTATCTTTTGGGTTTTGATGAGGAGATCATCTGCCTGTACTAGGGATATGAGCTGCTTGATTCCTGTGAGCCCCAGAGAAACAGCATTTTGGTTAGCTATTTAGAAAATGGATATATCTTTAAAAATATTTTTATATTTTGAATTTTTAACACTTTTCCTGTCCAGGAAAGAGAGAGATGCCAAGTCCTCTGAGAACTCTGACTGTATGGAGTGTGTTTTTCTGAGGATGCCACAAAGGCACTAGAAGTCATATGTGGCATTAGCCTTAGCTCTTCTTTGAGCTCAGTGTTCACTGCCTGTGCTAGCAGCCTCCTTGCAGTGAGTCAGGGTCATTTCAAAGCTTGCGAAGTTCTGGGTCATTAGCACTTACCTTCTATCTAACAAGGTCTTGCTTACTGTCCTGGAAGTCAGCATCCAATTTCCTCTAATGGCAGATTTGTTTCAGAGGTCAGGAAGGACAGCTGTGAATGGCTGTTGGCTATATGGCTCCTTATTCATTGTCCTTATAAAAGAGATGCTCTTAAATTGGAAATAAAGGTGGAAGAGCAGCAGACAATTCTGAAGACTTTTTAATATGTGGATTAGATCCTCCTGATCTTGCTTTGCTTCATTTCTGGCATCTCTAAAACCCTCTGCTCTAGCACAAATGTGCCATCAACAGAGAGGGGTGTGGGGAGACCCTAAAGGGTAGTTCCTAGTTACGGAACACGAGAGGCCTCTCTCAGCTGCCCTCTCTTGATAATAAATCCTGTTCTATCAGGCCAAAGCAACCCCTGTTCTGTTCCTTGGGACAGCCCCCTGCCCTCTCCCTGTCCGTCAGCCTTTCAGTCACTCTCACCCTGTTTCCCTGTTAGCCTCTATGCCCTAACCCCACCCTTGTGACACCTCCATGTCCCCTGGTAATTGGTCCCTGATACTTCTTTCCCTGCCCTGCTCATCCCATGTACTTAACCCAAAGCCCTGTATCAGGCCTTGCCTTTGCCTCTGAACGCTGGACTATGCACACGCATGGCTGAAATAAATATCTCTGTAAAACCCCTGCAAAGGCCCTTCCTGCTTCTTTNAAGTTTGTTACCCTGCAAGACTAGAGCATTTTTAAAAATAAATTTTATTCTAGCTACTGGGCTGGGAAATGTCTGTCTTGGTCCACACAGATCATCTGAATCCCTACGTGTCTTAACTCCCTGGATTAATGTGAACAGACGCTTAATTGAACTGTGTATTTTTCTACTTCTGTTAATTTAATGTTTTATTTGTAAGCAGGGGGGAAAAGCACTGCATGAAGTATCCAGCCGCCAGAGAGTATCGCTGACAATATTAGTTACTTCTGTCATGTTTCATTCTATACTCCCAACTATGTTTTCCAAAACTTTGTTGTCTTACCTGCAATTTTGCCCTTCTTGATGGTCCTGATGTTTTAGCTATGCTGTTTTCTGCAGACCAAGTTATGAACTTGAGCCGTCTCTATTTATTTCTCAGTCAGCCTAGTGTGATCTGAGGACTGTGAGAGAGAATGTTTCGCTCTAATATGTTTGGCACCCTGGCTGGCTCTTAGCCTCATTAGGAGCCATCATCACAGGAAAAGGTTTTTTACTGGAGGGTGTTTTGATTTGTTTTATGCTTTCCACACCTCCAGCACCTTGAAAGGACACTTGACACCATCATGCCTTTCTCCTGAACCACCAGACTGACTCAACCCATGAGTTGTGCTTTTTCCATTCCAAAAAATCATGACCATCTAAAATCAAAGGCAGCTCTCTGAGAAGGTCCTGATGATTTGAAGGTAGCTCAAAGCTCAAGCTAGGGGAAGCAGGGGCTGTGTATGTTGACATGAATGTGGTGGTGGATCCCAGTGCCATGCTGTGGCCCCGATCACATCCTCTTCTTCCTCAGCACATGAGCCTGTTCAGCAGTGCTGAGGAGGGCAGTGGAGAAGAGTGGAATTGATATGGAGGAATGTGCATGCCTGCTTACTGAGTATCAGAGATGGGAATAGTGATGCTGACAGACATTGCATACTGAGCTATTGCCTTTGTGCTGTATCAAATAAAAACCTGGTTTATGTTTTAGGGACTCTTCAGAGAACATAGCTTGTGGTTGCAAACACAGCTCTACAGACTGCATTTTACAGGCTAGCATGTTTGCTGTGTCTGAATAATTGCACTAAGGAGGAATCAATAATCTATAGATTTTATACAAGTAAAGGATGTTTCCTGTCTGCTCCAAGTAGCCATGACTTGGGTGGACGTTGAAGTATTGGTCCTCTTGCAGGTCAGCTGGATAGAGTCACTGAAGGACTTGCCTTTATATTTAGTTTTAATTTCAGTCTGATTTTGTGATCTGTTAGCTCCATTAAGTTATGTAGGACCTATGATCACCAGTATTTTGGTAAGAATAAACATATAGTAATCATGGTATGAATAAGGCCATTTCTAATTATTTCTATTGACTTTGATGTGCTTATATTATCATTTCAAGATACTGATTTGAGTTTAATACTGTTTAGAAAACAAATACATGTCCAAATTGGCTCCAGAAGTGTTTCATTTAATTTTGTGCCTTTCAAGATGTTTTTAACAGCTGATGTATGATTGTGGTGGGAGATTGCCAAAAGAGATCCTTTTTGTTTCAAGTCAAAGAAGCAGAAACTCTTAATCGAAAACATGACAGGATTTTTTTCCAATGTTTAAGAAGAATCTCAATTATATATTTTAATGAAAGGAAATTTCTTTTGGCTCTGCATTTAAAGCAAGCGTCAAACACAAATAGCTCTCCTGCCAAGACATCTGTTTCCAGGTATTGCCAACATTCAGGTTAGGAGAGTTTAAGGTTGGATGGGTGACAATGTGACCTTCTCTCCATGGCATAATAGAAAGGGGATCCATCCCCCATGAAAGGGTCGGATCCCTGCTGAAGAACACCATTTAAATATTGCAAAGGGAAAGAAAATAATGAAGCAAGCAAGTCCAAACCAGGTGCTGGCAATGTTTTGAAAGCTGTTGGCTCTGACTCATTAGATGCCTTTTTTTCTGCAGAAAATACTAATATTTCCCTTATAATACATCATTAAAGGAAAAGCAGTACAGTTCCATTCCTAGAATTTTTATTTTCTAATTTGGAATGTGTTTTTCTGAGCGCGTAAGCTTTCCCATGCAGTGGATGCTCGCTTGCAAAAGCAGATGTATGTCCCAAGGTTCACTACTATTAGGGACCTGGCTGACACAGTTTAGGGCATGATTTTTGACCCTAAGGCTGCCAGTGCTGAATTTGCCAGCAAGCAGCTCCCCTGTGTCCTTCTGTCTCAGACCCACAGAGAGTTGGGCCCTACTATTGCTCCACTGTGTCCTTGTGTGTGCATTATGTACATAAATGTATATAAAGGTATTATCATAATATGCATGCCTTGCTGAGATGGTTGAATTTAGGGCAATGTGCTGCCACCAAGGTCAGGATAGTTTAGATTAAAAAATTCCTGATTTTCTTGGTCATGATGCTCCCCAGCTTTAGTTCTGGCCTTAGCAGATAGGAGGAATAATGGAATTTAATGTCTTCATGGTCTGAATCATGATGTGTGTTTGAGTGATCTTTAGTTAAGCTTCATATTTAAACTTGTAAGGAATAAAAATAATCCCAGCCATACAGATCAATGTTCCAGGTCCTATCTAAGAGATGCAGCTGATTATTTCATTGTTTTAAGTTTTAGAGTCAAAACCTGCATCTGCAGTCTCATAATGCAAGGCAGTCTCCTAATGGCTGTGAAAAAGCACTGTTAAAAGGTGGCCTCAACTCCTTCTCCCCCCTACCTCGTGATACAGATTTGGGATATTTTCAAGCTTATAGACAGTGTATTAGAAAAGCTGACATGCAGATAAGCAATAGCTGATGACTTCGGAGCTAGGGATTAGTTTCATGCTTGATACTGAGGACTGCTCCTATTTTTTATTTACTAGTGCAACCTTCACAAGGCTTGACACTGTCTCACAGCAGTGCCATCATGGTGGAATGATGGAGGACGTTGCTGGTGACATCTTTTCTTGGGAAGTGTCCTGATTTCTCAACCTTCTTAGTGCCAAGGCTCCTGAAATTGTATTTTGTCAGTATTCCTTGAAGGAAACACTGTAGCTGCAGTCTTTTCTTTTATGACTCAGTCCCATCTGCAGGTACTTCTGCCAGGTGTTGTTTTAAATGTGCCATTATCACCATCTTGAACGGTGTGATTTGGTTTTTACCTGAGGTATTCATTGCATCCCTCCCTTACAGAGGAACAGCCAAGGGAGCATGCGGGGAGGGAAGTACCATGGAATGAGGTATTGGCCAAATGTGTGTTATCTACACCTCCCTCAATTACAAATACGTGCCCATGGAAAAAGTGTGCTCATGGAGCATGACCCTTTCTCATATAAAGCCTTCCTAAATGGCTTTTGAGGAGTTAATAGAATAAAACTGGGAAAATAAATTTATTTCTGTGTCTCTCTGGTTTCTAATAATGGGTTGTTTTTTTTAAAGTTCGGGCTTAGCTTCCTTAAAATGTCTTTTAACCTAGAATCAAAGAACCACAGAATGGTTTGGATTGGAAGGGACCTTAAAGATCATCTCATTCCAACCCCTTGCCATGGGTAGGGAACCTGAAACACCATGGAGATCTTCTACTTGACATAAAAATTGAATTATTTTGTAAGATGTAATGAATCAAAGATTTGACATTTGAATATCAGTAAGAAAGCAATTATGCCATAATATGCCACAAAGCTTCTGAGGCAAAAGCTCCCTTGCAGGGATAAGGATAAAGCCTTGCAGGGAAAGGCTGTTCATTAGCAGGAGGAGACCATGCCTGGCTTTCCAGAGTCAGGGCAGGGTTTGGAAGGCTCTGGGACTGGCTTTTTGTGAAGCTTCAAATGCCTAAGGTTTCCTATAACAGTTTCTTCAGGTCTGGATGTATGGAGGGAACAGCAGATTCTTTCAGAAGGGATTGAATGAGCTAGAACTCAAAAGGACCAAATAAGGTTTTCAAAGACATGGAAAAAAGGTGACCTATGGAGTGGCACAGCCAGAGAATGGTCTGGGTTCTTTATGTGTCATAGGAAACAATAATCAGATTTTAATGAGTATTATTAAAGATGCTGCTCCTCTGACATCTGCTGGTTTGCTCAGGGCCTTTGTGTGTGTTGTGTTTTCCACGGGTATGGGAGGTAAGAAGTGGTGGGCACAGTGATTTGTAAGGAAACTATAGTGTGGGAATGCATTTCTGTAGTTTCTCACTGTGTCTGTGGTACAAACATCTCCGACTGCATAGGTGGCATTGCTAGTGACCTTCTGCACCCCTTAGCAGAGATCCAGGTGTGTAATCTTTCTATTTCTTTTTTATAAAAGTCAATGAGTTTACACTGCTGCTACAAATCTACTCACAAATACCACCATCACATTTCATGTATGGGTCACTTGCAATATCCTTGATATACAAATTAGACCAACGGGCTATTGGCTGGTATATTTGGGATGGCAGGATACTGCTTTATGTTAGATAGCAATATATCTTTTTCACAGCTGAAAATAAATTTATCTGACAGCCATAGATATATTTTCTACTCCAGTGACTGCAGCTCAAAACATTTTGTGGTTTTACAAATTCTAGCATATGAAGCATAAATTTTTGAATATTAGTTTTTAAAGTTTTCAGCTATTTGGCTGCCATTGTATTAAAGATAACAAAACTCAAGATGTTACTTTACTTGCTTGGATAAGTTTGAGCTAGGAGCCTTGTCCCTTTAATGTGACTGGCATCAGCCAATAGAGGGAAAGGTTAATTTGTTTTCAGCCTGTTGACATGGATGCAGACAAAACTATTGAATAATGGTCTGAATGTCGTGGGTTTTTTCTTACATAGGTCATTCCAGCCCAGGGAGATGAAATTACCACACTTGTATCTTAAATGAGTTGGAAATTAAACACAGAAAATGGAGTCAGTGGGTGTGAGAAACTACTCTCACTTTTTTAAATTTTCAAAGGTTTATTAAACCTTAACAAAATACAACAAAGAACCAAATAAGGAAAGAGACACGGCACTGGAAGCATGTCACCCTCTACCACGTGCTCACTCACAAAATGGCTGCTCTGTTTTTTATACCTGGGGGCTGTCTCAGGCAATCCTGGCCCCTCCCACAGTCTGTCAGTCAACTCTTCTTCACCATGCATTGGTGGAGACTACTTTCTTGCAGCTTGATTGGAGGTCAGGTGTTGTCATGCCACGCCCCTTAGCAACCAGCCTGCCCTCCTCCCAAATACCACACTACCAAGGCCCTCCAGTGGCAACAATACAAGAGGGGAGGGGATAGAGGACTACGGGGAGAAAAAATCGCAGTAACATAACTTTACATCAATAAAACTTTTCTTAGCATACACATAATATTCATCCCTTAATTGCAAGAGCCAACCATCACATTACCCATCTATAACAGTTAGTTAGTTAGTGAGTGAGTTAGTTTTTATTGGCTGCAGGAAACAGATCTTGAAATAAATAAACACAGATCTTGATTCCAGTCATCTTTTCTGTGCTGCAAATGAAGACTAAGTCCAGCAAACTCAGTGATAATCTCTCATCATGAAACTGGGGTGAGGAGAGTGGGAGTAATCCTCTGTAAAAAGGGCAGACAAGGGGAGAAAAATGTGATCACCCTGTAATTGCAGCCTACGTATTTTAGCTTTCACTTCCTTTAAAGGCACAGTGATGAAGGTGGGAGACTTCTGGTGCTGTTTTGATTGCCTACTGTGGTTTTGAGATGCATAAAAGCTGGGCAGGGCTGTAAGTTGATGAGGATCAATGGTGTGCAAGTTGATTTAAACACCTCCATGTGGTTTGGCTAAATTTTAATTAAAGCTTGAACATTGATTCTTATTTTTACTTTTGTCACCTTTCAGGCAGCTTAGTAGAAGAAACCTAGGATGATACATCTTAGTTTGTAAGTCAAAACCACATGGTGTATGAGAAAGACCTGACATGACTGAGGGACTGGCACAGCATTAAATTCCTTGGCTCATCCTCCAGAGCAGGAACTTTCACTCATTTTCTATGTGGTGCTAAAGACAAGGAGAAAAGCATTTGTGCAAGACCATGTGTGAACTGATTTGAGTCTCATTATCACTGAGGCTTTGCAGGGTGTGTTACCAAAAGACCCAGATGATATGGGAAGGTTTTCACTGAGAAAACCAGTGTGTTATCAACAAGCCTTATTATCGTACAGAATCTCCCATGAGGGAAGGGCTTCCTTACATAAAACTTAACTACTCTCAGAGCACTTAGTATCCAGACCTTTGCTCTCATTGTAGTGCCAGCACAGGCGCTCAGCAATGCAGTAACTTATTCAGGCCTTGTGCTGCAGGTTGAGCTGCATTAGTCTCCTGAAAAGGCAAGAAAATCACTTTGGGTACCCAGTTTCTGTAAGTGCAAGGCGTAAGCATCAATTCTTCCTTTAGAGCCCTCAACAAATAGAATTTATGTCAATAAAACTGTGTTGAACCCAACTTACTGTTACCTAACTGCTTCTTTGAGCAAAGAACAGCTAAAGCTGTGCAGCGTTTTAACAATTTGCTCTGCTTCAGTATTGAATTTTAATCTCCACTGTAATAAACCTTGGTGTTTTATCCTCTCCAGGGATTTGAGTTTCATTTAGGTCCTGTGCTGTTTAGAAACAGCTAGGTGGGATTTGTGGTGATGAAAATTGGCTGTAAGTTGGTAATAAGTCCAAACCCTTGTGATGCTTGAAGGTTACTGTAAGCATAAGGGCACGAAGCCATGTCAGTTCATCAGAGCCCTGGGAGCTGAAGGATGCATCGTTTGATCTGCCACTTGTGTTATAGTTAATGCATTTGAAATAAATATTGAGTGGTATGAATGTGGAGCAGAGAATGAAATGAAAAGATTTCCTAGTGGTAAGAAAGATTTCTGTGGTAAGAAGCTTCCCTCTGTAATTTAGTGACATTTTTAATGAAAAATCCCACTGCCAACAGTTGGTGTGAGGATGTTGTTATCTTGACAGGCCTGCAGCAGATCTACTCCAGAACTGGTACCCTGAACTGCAGAAAGGTTATTTGATTTATCAGTAGCAAAGCACTTCGAGTGCTCAGATAATGTCCCATCATTAAAGTGTTAAAGAGAAAATATTTTTTTAAAATCACACAAAGAAAGAGGAGAGGCATTCATCCCCAAAATTCAGCCTGTAGCATTGGTGAGCTTTTATTTATTCATTCTGCTGCTTGATCTGCTGCATTTGCTGTTCATGACATGGATTTAGAGCAGAAATACAAATCTTGTTTCTGTTGCCTGGGCTCTGATGGGAGAGGACAAGAAGCAGTGGTGTGGATTTGTGGTGTAAATGGGGAGTAAGAGTAGATGAATTTGTGTTTTTCTCTCTGTTGGAGTCCTCAGAGCTGTAAATGCTGCTGCTGCCTTTTATAGACAGGACAAGGTGTATTCAGAGGTTGTGTTGAATGCTATGGTTGTTTGGGCAGGTTGGTGCAATAGACATTGGAGTCTTCATCTACACTGTTTGTCACATGGAAAGAATTGGGTTTATCACTTTATGTAGCTTGGCCATTGTGTCATTATGTGGCACAATTTCACTCTCTGTAGTGGAAGACTGTATTGGTTTCTGGAGTGCCATATGTGTATGACACTATATTATGTGTGTGATTATAATAACGAAAGTCTAACTATTCTTTTGCAAACCTTTATATCTACTAAGTGGAGTACTTTTTACCTCATAAAATTCTGGAGGAGTAGGTAGACTCTCATGGCTACATGTGCATGTTTTAAGTATTTCCCTTTAATCTGTTGTTTCTGGACTAATTTAAGAGTTTTCTGTGTGAAGTTTCTTACTCCTTTTTGACGCTTTCTTTCCCCATTAGAAGTACTTTCTCTCTCTTGCGTGCATGTTTTCCTCTTCAGAAGTTAGCATTTTATAATTGCGATAACACCCTTAGGGTGTATGTTATGGTCTACTAGTGAGATGTCTGAGAGGTCTCCTAATGAATAGCAGGCACATCGTTATCAGACCATTACATGCATCCTTAACAATAATAAATACTCCTGCTTACTGTAATTACATATGCTGTCTTTTAGTGCTCAGCAAGAGGATATGGGAGACTCCACAGTTCAAGTGCAAGCTGTGGAAGTGCTGTAAATCAGCAGTGTTTTGCAGAGGATTTCTCTGAATGCCTTTGAGCATGTGGAAGGACACAGTCTGGGAAGAATTACAGTGTTTTCCTCTTGCTTTTGGATTGGAAATGTCATGAGAACTACTTCCCTGTGTGTGTACATACCCTCTGCTCTCCCTGTTGTTAAAATCACACACCTGAGTAGGGATGTTCTTGAGAGAACAGGTAACCATAGGCAATGGGCTTAGAATTGCTTTTAAAATTCTGTGATAGAGGACAAAGCTGTCCTGTGGCAGATCCAGTGGTCTTGTGATAGAAACATGAGTGTCTCCAAGAAGTTAGAGAAAACCTGTGCACACAAATACCCAAGAAAAAGAAAAAATGCGCTTGATTGCATCCATCATCTTGGATGGTGCATGGTAATATACATTGTAATATACATTGCTGGCTATTTTTCCTGTGCATACTTGTTATAGTTTTGATTTGCCA
>VZTT01002019.1:7976-36947 GCA_013400855.1 Buphagus erythrorhynchus
CAAAACCTTATATAATGAAACTGTAAGTGGCACTGAGTTTTTGAGGTAACAGATAACATGGTGTGAGGCATGGCTGATTTCACTAGAAATAGAACCAGTGGAAGACTTAAA
Source organism: Buphagus erythrorhynchus (assembly GCA_013400855.1). NCBI lineage: Eukaryota > Metazoa > Chordata > Aves > Passeriformes > Sturnidae > Buphagus > Buphagus erythrorhynchus. Next base: position 8,088 of record VZTT01002019.1, read on the forward strand.
GGGAAAACCACAAAGTGATTTCACCTAGAATAAATTTGAATCCACTCTGTAGAAGTCCTAATATGGGGATACATGATGTTTTGTGACTTTCTAAATAAGGACAATAGTTCTTGTAATATTGTGTGATGTTTTGGGTCTTTTTTCTAATGGCCTTCAAGTGACAACAAAAAACAGTTCAAGCATTTTCTGTTTTCTCCTAGGAAGACTGACTCTGACAGTGATGAATGAAATATGCCACCCTGACGGGGTTTTCTATAACAATTATAGAAGGCAACAAGCCTGAGCTCTTTGGGTCTTGAAACCACTCAAGAGAGGGGGGAAAACAATTCAAATTCAAAAATCAATATTTTCAATACTACATGTCTAGTTGTACAAAATCACCATAAGCCTTCTATGAAATCAGAGCTTCCAAACTTCAGGAAATGCTGCTCTGCCTCATAACATGTCTTGTTCTATACAAAGAAGAAATAAATGGACCTATACAAGGACACATCAACAGAAAATTTACCATCTTTTAAAACAGAGAGGTCTGAAGTCTGCATGAAAACTCCTTCATAAATCTTGGAAATGTCTTATCAGTTACTACAGTTGTTCAAGGATCAAAATAATTTGCTTAATTGAAAGTAACAGGATCTGTACTGCTCAGCACAGGATGCTTTGGATACCACATGCCAGCAGACTGCTGATTACCAGACTATTTCTGTAGCAGCAAAATCGTCAGTGTCCCAGTCATAAGCAGGTGATTATCTGTGTTTTAAATATGCTAATGTGGTTCCTGGCATCTTTTTGACCAGCATGACTGTCTCAAGAAACGTATGGACACACTAAAGTAGTGGTAATCAGTACAATGGTTTCTAGACTGTCAGCTTTCTAAATTTTGGTGGGTTTTTGTAGTTGCTGCTGTTGGGTATTTTTTCTGCTTTTTTTTTTTTTTTTTTTCTGGAATCTGTGTAAAAGGACGATTATATAAAAATATAAATCAGTAAAAATATAAATCAGATATTCAAAATTTCAGGAAATGTTTTCATTATCTTTATTTGTGAACTTTTTTTGCCACTGAAAAGAAGGAATTCTTATAAAAATTTGAGTAAAAATGTCTAACTAAACAGAATTCAAAACACAAGACTACAATGTGACTATATTTACATTTTTGGAAGAAAAACATAAGGTAAAGAATAAAAATAATTCTAAGGGTATAGTGGGAATTTTCAAAAAATAAAAACATATAATACACATTTTCTGCCTGAAATAAACTTAAATATATTCTTTATGGGCCCCAAGGAAACAATCCTTTGGGAATTTGCAAGCAGATCATACTAGAAATTGTTTATATTTTATAAAGCTAAAAAAGAAACCCTAAACAGCTGCAGAAATTAAGTATGGATCCCTGCTGCTCTACAGCATTAAAAAAGATGCAATGAAGGAAACATAGATCACCTGGAATTGATACCCACTGAAAGAAAGCACTTATTTTTGAAATGACTTTAGATAAGCACAACTGTACACAAAAATTGGTTATAACATGTCTTTAGACCTAACTCTGAAGACAGAAAGAAATATTTATTCCTTCCTGGTGAAGAAGAAAGGAGTGCAGGGTGTCCAGAATGGTGCTATTTGGCTGTTGCTTGCAACCAAGTAATGTTTTAGGAACTAAGCATGAAAGCTACAACATCAGATGGGAAATTCTTGAAAAGTAGTGACTCAGAGATATATTAAGAATTTTGTGTACAAGTTTAGTGCTTGGATGCCTACAGTGAAAATGTCTGGTACAACCAGAGTGGTGATCTCAATTCCTTAGCTCACCAGTGACTGTAATGAGATTGTGTTTAGTGCCAATTCTTTGGAGCTAACAAGAAAGTCAAAAGGAGAGTCAAACACTGATAATTCATGTGATGGAAAACACGGTTTATCACTTGTGGGTTACAAGTGTTATCTATTCAGTTTAAAGGGAAAGGCTGTGAGGACAGAAATATTTGACAAAAAGAAAAGACACCCAATGTGAAGAGAGTGAGCAGAAGGGAGAAGCAGAAAGGTGTTTTAGTTAAGTAGCATCACGACATCCCATCAATAGGTCAAGTTTCATTCCATTTGACCCATCATGTCTGACTGTTCTTGAGTTGCATCCAGAAGTTATGACCAGAAGGTAAAAAAGATCACTTCATTTGAGGCCCTAGTTTATAGAAATATAAGAAACCAAATCAACTTCTTTTGCAGCACTGAAATTCTTGGGTTTTGGTTGGGTTTTTTGATTTGTTTGTTTGTTTGTTTTGTTGTTGCTTGTTGGGTTTGTTTGTGGGTTTTGGGGGGGTTTGGGTTTTTTTTTGGAAGGGGTGAGTTTTTTTGCTGGTTCAGGCAGGTCTTTCTTATCCTCAAACCTACACAGTCTGAGAATGTGCAATTCCCAGCTTCTCTCATTCCTTCAGATCTCAGTGGTTTTCTGAGTGGATGTTTCTGTAAGAATCAGCATTTTTTTATTTTAGTTTATCATTGAGACCTTTCTTGGGCCATTGCACTCACAGCAGGAATTGAGCAGTCAAACTATAGTCAAACTATAACTGGATTTTTTTGCTGACTACTTCCAAAATTACTTATTTGAATGACCAAACTCGATTCTTTTGGGTTACAAGTCTTTGGCAGCCACTGACAAAATGATGCCATAACAATCAAATGAACATGGGCAGAACAAAGTGACAAAGATAAAATGACTTCTTCACCTCTTCCCACCCCACAGTTTGCTGCAGATAACACTACTGACAATAATGAGTGTGAGAAATGGAGCTGCATTGGTTTGTACTTTTTTGCCAGGTCTTTTAAACTGAAGCAGCTTTGATTTCTGATGAAAATTTCAGACCAGATGCTTCATAATGTGCTAATGGTAGTTCTGCTTGTGGCAATCCTTTTTCACACAGGTCACAGAAGCCTGGAAACTCCATTAAAGTATGACACTAGGAGAGTATTCAATTTTGGGTATCTTATCAAAGCAATGGTCTGCCTTCTTTTGTTAAAAAAAATTGAATAGGAATTTCATAAGAATAAAGTATTACTGTTTTGTCTTCTATTCAAACTTGAGCATTGTGCTGAGTTTTCCAGTAATTTATGTAAAGACAAATACAATAAGACTGATTTTTGAGATAAAATTCAGGGAGTTGCTTTTTAGCAACCTGTTTTCCTAAATCCTTCCTTGGGAAAAAAAAAGAAAAAAGGAAACCAGAGTAAATTCCTGTGTGGGTTTTCAGAATGTTTTGTTTAACACTTACTGTAAGTCTGTGCCAGGATGATTCAAAGCAAAAGGTCTAAGACTGTGCTGGTTTTGGGAAGAGATGCAGCTGGGAGCTGACCCCAACTGACCAAAGGGATTTTCCATACCCTATGACACCATGCTCAGTATATAAACGGGGGAAGAAGGAGGAAGGGGCAGACAGTCAGAGTTATGGTGTTTATCTTCCCACACAACCATGACACATGATGGAGCTCTGCTTTCTTGGGGATGGCTGAGCACCTGCCTGCCCACGGGCAGTGATGAATTAATTCCTTGTGTTGTTTTGCTTGTGTGCATGACTTTTGTTTTACCTATGAAACTGCCTTTTGTTGTGGCGGATGTTTTATTTTAATGTTGTTAGGTTGAAATAAGTTTTTATTATAATGGTTTGTCCCAAGTTGTACCCCTTGTTATTGTAAAATGGTTTCTCCCTTTCCCGCCTTTGCCTCAGTCCGTCACCCTAAACCCCTCCCCTCGAGCTGGAATCTTCTCTGTCCCTCACCCCAAACCCTGCCTCTTTGAATGTCAATCCTTCCTAGCCCCTCCCCTTGTTCTAGGAGCTTCTGTGTCATGTATCCCTAGTTCGGTTGATGATTTGCTGAGCTGTATGTAGCCCCACCCTCGATGTGCCCCATTGGTTCTATGTACCCCTGACTCCTCCCCGTGTAACACCCATTGCTTTCTCTGGTTGGTTTGTGCTTGTACCCTCCCCTGGGGGAGGGCCCCTATTTAAGTTGCTGTACACCCCTTCTCCTTGCCTTTTTGGGTTCCTCTCCCAACCGTTTGGTCCCTTCCTGTTCTTCTTAATAAATCCTTTCCCTGGAATCCAAGAAGGCCTCCTCCTAGTCCTTTACCTCCTCCCAGACGCTGAGAGCAGTCTAGAGGGCTGAGTGCCCTAGCTGCACCTTGGGTCCTGGGTGTCCCGAGGGCGGCCCACTCCTGACGGCGGCGGCCTAAGGCTAGCTGGGCAAGCGCAGACGGAGTGGAGAAACGCTGAGCCGCGTCAGCCTTTATCTATGAGTTTTTTAATTTTTGCCTTTAGATTCTCTCCCTTATCCTGCTGGTGGGGAAGTGAGAGAGCTGCTGCATGAGCCTGAGTTGATGGTTGGGGTACAACCACAATAAAGACAATGTGGGCAACGTGAGTTGAGTTTCTTTCTTTTCTTGCAGTTGAGTTTGTTATTTACAGCCCATGAACATATATGAAGAAGTTCATAGGTTGGAAAATTACTCTTTGCTTTCAATCACTTTGTGCTTTATATGAGTTGACTGTGCTTGGTTACATCTTCATGATTTTCTTTGAAACAAAGAGATGGAATTGCTAATTTACTTTTTAAAAGGAAAGGTAGGACTTACAAAAAAAATTGATTTGCAGTGGGTCCTAAGCACCTTAAATAACTAATTTTTGCTTTGACTGTGGTAATGCTGTGGTGATTGTTCTTTGACTCAATTAAACACTAAATTTGAACTGTAAAACATGCATATGAAAAGAAATTTTGCTAGTCTGAGCACTTAAAATATAATTAATTTCACAGAACCTTACCTCAGAACAGCCTTAAATATGACAACTTACACTTCATTTTAAAGTCTAACCCTGAATCATTGAAGTACTTTATACATCCTTATTTGTCTATTCTTTTTCAGTATTTTCAGATTTATTTCCTTTCTATATATAGCTTGTCTCATACATACTGTTTTCAGTTAGTTGTCAACATTTTAGAATTAGTGCAAAAAATTAATGCAGATTTAGGGAAGATAGGACTTTAGGGAAGATAGGAAGATAGCAAAAGTCTAGTCCAGGGATATTACCCTTGTCAAAAGTAACAATAAGATGCAAACCACTGAATATAATTGTTCTTAATATTTTCGTAATCTGAAGTCACTACAAAGGCTTTCACCATATTTGTAACAAGGCACAATAGCAGGTGGACTGTCTGCAACCGTGTGCATAGCTGCAGAACTGTAATCCTTCTTAATACGACAAAGCTTTGCTGACTTTCTTTGGTGAGTGTAAGTTCATGTGGCTCAGATTTACAAAGCTGTTTAGGACTGTAGCCTTTATTTTGGTCCCTGTTTCCCACCAATTGCTAGAGGAACAAGGCACCTAAATGTATCAGAGGACCTGTGTCTGAAGTTCTTGAGGGGTGATTTCAAAAGGTTTCTAGTAATTTGTCATAGTTCAGAGGTTCACTAAAATACTTTTAGAAAACTTCTGAAAAAAACAAAGGGATAAAGAAAGATGTATTTCTTTAACACAAAGCTCCTCTTTGCAATCTGCTGCTGGCTTGGGTCAGCATAGTTGGGTTTATTCTTCCTGAAGCGTTGTGCAAAATTCCAGCCATGTGATCATGCTGCATAATAAAATGTTCCTTGCCTCCCTTAACTGCAGACTACAGGGAAGGATGCACAACCTTTTGTATACTTTGTCCTTCAAGGTTTCTGTATCACCATCAAAAATTTGTGTCCCTGAGGTCTTGCTCTCATATGAACTGAGAATATATTTGCTTTGAATGTACTTTGAAAACTGTGAACTGAGTGTATTTGAGACAGTGCAGAATGTCATTATTTTGTTCTTCAGCACAGTTAATACCTTTGACACAAAAATGACTAGTATTCAGTCTTTCACTAAACCTGGAAAGGGGAAGCTTCCCACTTAAATTGTAAGCTCTATTTCCTCAGCACTTAATTATCCTAATTTATTACTATAATAAGTTCCTCCAGTACAGAAGAAGAAACATCATCATGACTAAACAAGACTGTTTAGTTCTTTTAGCTAAGAATCTGTTGTACCGAAATGACAACAACTTTTTTACAATGTGATTATACCATTACAGCTGAAAAAACCTCCAACAACCCTGATGTCATAGATCATAGTAAGTACCAGTAAGATATAATTTTATTTCTTGTCTTAATTATACTCAATTCTGCAAGTGGAGTTCCTTACTATGGAACATGAAGTTTTTGTCAAGAAATAGTTTTTGAATGGCAAAAGATTTCATCCTGGCAAAGTTTACCACTGCTAGCAGAAAAAGATAAATATCAGTAATAGCAGCTTATTTTACTTTGAAAAAATTTCCTTCACCATTATATTTAAGAAGTACCATCTTTTACAGAAGAAGTACATATACTCTGTCCTACTTTTCATCAAAAAATTGGAATTGTTTTTGTCCTGTCCTGTTATTGTTCATTTTTTTCTGACATTAATAAAATTTGTTTCTGGTTTTGGTATTTGTTGGTTAGCATGTGACTATTCCATATGGATTTTGCTGTCTAGCAAGGTGGATATCTCTAGGTACCACAGGGATCTACTCTGTACCTGTCCATTACATTTGAACTGGACAGAAAACATGTCTGCTTATCCTGAAACTCCAAGGTAATAAAGGTTCTTCAAGCTGCTCAGAGCTTGCAGCCCTCTTACCCACAGCAGATAATTGGATTTGACCCAGATTCTGGTCTTTGAGCATGATGATTGATGCTCCATTGTCTGCATCTCATCGTACTCTCATGACCTGTATCCAAAATTTATTTGACCTTCAGCATGCTTTCTGTGCCAAGTCGTACAGCTTGGGAGCATCTTGGTTTCTGCTGACAAAGATATTTACCAAGAAACTGCAGATTTCTGTTCTTGTGTATAAGTGGTGCCACCTATAGTACATGGTCAGACAGCCATCCTTCCTCCTGGCCACTCCACTGCCTTCCAAGAAATCCTGTGGCAACCTTGTTAAGTTAATGTGACATGAATTCTCTCTTACACAGGCCACTTAAAAACTTGGGCATCCCAGACAAACTGGTATTTTTGTTCCCCCTGTTGCCAGTGTGGAAAACTGGCTGAATGAAAAACCTCCTGAAAGCGATTAGTGAGGCATATTAATCATACTCAGGAAGTGTCTATATCAGCCCTTTGACTGTAGAGGGGATGCAAATAAACGTTTAACCTAGCCACAGCTATTAGAGTATTGTAATTACAGAAGATAATACTTTATTTACAATGTTTATCTTCCAGAGCAACTGTAACACCCGCTGATAACCTGCTTCTTGGGATGTAGCTGGACATCACTTGCTGATGAGAAGTAGGGACTAAAATTTTTGAGGTTTTTCTTTGCTTGTGCATGTGCAACCTTTTGCATTTGCTTTAGTAAACAGTCTTACCTCAACCTTCAAATTGTTTCCTGTTTTATTTTCCCTTCTCTATCCATCTGAGAAGGCAGAGTCATAGAGCTTCCTGATGGGTTCCTGATGTCCAGATAAGGTCCACTCACAGTAGGAACCACAGGGGGTCTGGTGTGCAACTAGTTTAACATCATCAGTAACCTGGATGGGGCAATTCGTTTATTTAAATAATTCAGAAGGATCTAGACAGGTTGAAACAATGAGTCTAGGTTTAGCTTATGTCATTCAGTGAAGGCAAATGCAAAATCCTGCATGTGGGAAGGAGGAGATCTGAGAAAGAATCCATGCTGGGGCTGACCAGCTGGGGACCAACTCTGTAGGAAAGGCCCTGGGGGTCCTGGTAGGCAGCAAGCTGGAGTGCCAACTATGTTAGAAGGTGTACTAACAAGATCATGGTCAATCGAGTGAAGGAAGGGATTATTCACAGTTTTGGGTCCCTCAGCACAGGAAAGACACTGATAAACTGGAGCTGGTTTAGCAGAAGCCACCAAGAGCTCAGTGCCTGGACTGACAGAGCCTGGCTTGCTCAGCCTGGTGAAGGTTTGACTTCAGAGGCCTTTAACAGCAACTGAGCCAGTTCTATAGGATTATAAAGAAGACAGGTCTAGACTGTTCTTGGTGCATGTGGAGGGCTGAGAGACAGCAGACATAACTTTAATTCAGAGAGATTTAGGCTGGTCACAGAGAAGAATCTTTTCCCTATGAGGAAGCACAATAGAGGAGCAGGCTACACACAGTGGTTATTGAGTCTCCACTCTTGGTGGCTTTCAAGACCCAAATGTAAAACATTCTAAGCAAATTAGCCTGACTCCTTAGTTGACCCTGCTTTGAGAGGAGGTTGGACAGGAGACCTTCTGAGGTCTCTTCACACATGAATTATCAATGATCTCAAGAACTGGCCACAATGAGCCTTTAATGAAAGCATGTCTACCAGGGCAAGTTATCTTCTACCATATGGAAAAAGATGAAGCAAACACGACATTGATGCATGCATCTCCTCTGTTGAAACAACATTTACGTGACGCCTTTATCAGTTGTTACAACAGCAATCCATTTTAACTGTGGATAAGGGAGATACTTGTTTGTTGAACAATACCTTTCACAGGACACACACAAATATTCCTCATGTTCAGAGCTCCCCTCCCTATTTCCTCTTTAAATGTGTTTCTAAAGGAACACATCCTGAAAAATGAGAACATTTGCTACAGAAAGATAAGAAGAATGCAAAAAGCAGTGTCTAAACAAAGAGAATCACACTGTGCTTACCTTAGGAAGCTGCCAGTATATGAACAATGAGTTTGGAAAAATAGTTTGGCTTGTACTGAACACTGTGATAAAGCTGAGGCAATAGCAGAGAAAATGGAGGAACTTTAAATTGAAGAGTCCAGAAGATTTGTTTCAGTCAGGACTAGATTGTTCTATGTAATTTCTAAAGCTAATGTGCAACACTAGTCACCTTAACCACGTGTCCAGGTGAACTTGAAATCAGAAGACCTCAATGATATTGAATGAGAGGATTATGGTTCATAGTCATTTGAACAGAAGCTGAAATTTTATTATGGTTATAGTAATTGGCATATTTTTATGGATTCATTTTTTAATTTGGCATCCATTCAGACTTCATTGCTCATGCTACAGTAGTAGTATGATGGATTACTGTGTTTTTTCCATTATTATTAAACTTAATTATTTTTGCTCATGTACCCAAGAAGTGAACAACGTCAAGAGTTCTAATCTAATAATACAGACTGTTTGGAAAATATGTGCTGTCAATTAAAGGCATTTTGTAATAGAAATGATAAAAGAGTCATTAGTGAAAAGTAGTTTGCCTCCCAATGTACTGACTTCAGTTAATCAAAGGTGCTTTGAAATTGAAATCATCAATTAACTTTGCTTGGTTTTTTACTGATCAAGCACTTTCAGAGTTGCTGGAAATCTGTGAAATTAAGTTATTCTGCAAAATAAATCAAAATTAATGTGGATTTTTTCCAAATATATTTTATTCTTTCCTTCCAATAATGGACTATATATTTGTTCTTCCAATGTTAAAGTGGAAGAAGCAGGCAAGATTAAGCTGTGAAATTACTTGTTACACTCCACTTTTAAAGGTACCTCATTTATATTTTACAGGGTCATGCAATAGATAATGAAATACATCTCTCCAATGTATTTAGTTTTTTTCTTGTTTTCCTGTAATATTTTAAGTGGCACTCTGATGCTTAAAACAAATTAAAAATTAAGAACATAAAAAATTTATTGAGAAACAGAAAAGCTATATGATCAAATCCCTGGCAAGATTGTCTTGCAAATGAATCTTTCTGACAAAGCTGTGTGTCTCTTCAGTTCTCCAGCATGAATTTGACACAGGGAAAGAGTGATGCAGGCCAGTAGAAAGTGTTGTATTAGCTTCCCTCTTTCTGCAATAGTTCTAGACCAGAATTTCTAGTGGCTGAAACCAGCAATTTTACCTGCTGCATGTTTTTACTAAATTTTGACAACATTATTTTTCTTTCTTTTAAGAAAGGGCTTTCTTCTGAAAATGTGTTCGGGTTTTTTTTCCACCAGAGGACTATGAGCTTATATTTTAAATTTCATGGATGTAGAGTCCCAGAGAAGGTGGCTTTACTCACAGGGTGAATTGTGGTGGTGCATCCCCCTGCCCCCAGTGCCCCCAGGGCCACATTATGATCTAAGAAACTCTCATGGGTCCCAAAAGTGAGGAAAAAGCACCTGGAGTAAGCCTCAGAAACATTGTTTCCAGGATCCAACAAGTGTCTAACAAGAGCCTGTTTTTTAATGAACTCGGAAACTTTTATAGCTTTTCTGCATAGCAAGCCAAGTGGAATAGTATATTTATTATTGAAACTCCTAAGAAAGTCTTGAATGGTGACTGGGATGGAAAATGTCTCTAACTAAAGCCCTTACAGCCCTACAAACAGCAGTTCAAAGTGAGAGCCTTTTAGCTCTTGAATCCCAGAAGATAAGGGGATAGTGTGTATGTCTCAAACACCAATAACTAGATGGCTGTGGAGTCAAACAAGGACTGTTTGGAATAACAGACAAGAATTATTGGTAATAACCAGGGACTATTGGTATTAACATGATACATGAAGCAAGATTTGGCTGGAGAAGTCAGGCCAAGTGGAGGTAGGGCAGCACTTTTCAATGACAACCTCAACACAGTACAGTGCAAGTTCAGGAATGAGGCCAAGAAGTGGGAATGGGTTATAGTGTGGGATTAAGACCACTAAAGGTCCCCAAAGCCATTTCCAGAAAGGCCTGAGAGAATGGACTGTGCATGATAATGAATTTACATAGAAAATGACAAGCTTGTCTTTGGGGTGGAGAAACCTGTACATATAAAAATACCCTCCCAAGCCTGGGGGATGCCCCTCAAGACATCTCATGAGCTGAACCAATGCAGCTGGATTAATGCTTATCAGCTGGATCAATGCTAGAACCAGGCCTGGTGGTCTAATTTTCTCTCTCTTTTCCTCTTTTTACCTCTTTCTCTCTTACTTTCTTTAATTCATGTCTCTAATTTCTTCCTACATTTCACCCCACCTTTTTATCCAGAACTCACTACTATGTGCCTAGATAATAGGTCAGGAACTAATCCCAATTTCTATGCCAAGTGCGTCATTTACTAATAAAATCTTCTGAGTGTTTGTGGACCCTCTGTTGTCATTCTTCTTAAGAATCTTAGGTGATTCCTTCCCCATAAGGATGGGTGGTCACAATGGGTTCATATGTTTGAAGCTTTATGATAACCTTGCATTCTTTACAGTTTCAGTCTGAGAGGAATTTTTTGTTTTTGCTGCAAATTGTTTAGTAAACAAAATTCCTCAATACTTCCTAGTTACTGAAGGATAAGCAGCTAAATTACAATGCCTAGCCCAGCTTTTAGTTCAAAAAAAGTGAAACATGCACAGTTATAAATATTGCCAGCTGGAGTAAAGCAGAGTTTAGTTATGCATAAATTCATGGTAAATTGAAAATGACAAAGAAAAAAACAGTCAGAAAATTCATCCCAGGTGCACAATCATACATCCCTTACCCAGTAAGGAGTTTTCCTAGGTTTACAATCCACAACTTAAACTACAAAGGCCTTCATGTAGGACCTATTGCATAGAAAGTACCAAAAAGTTTTGCCTTTTCGTGACAGTAATAGGAATTGAAAGGGCTCAGCAGTATGACAAGGAAAATGTGTACCTTTTATTTCTCAGAAAGTCAATCATGTTCTGCAAGGTCACAGGCCAACAGTAAAAGATTTTTAAAAGCTTTCAGCAAAAGGGATGAATAAAATGCTTTTCAAAATTTGTGTTAATTTCAAAAGTCATAGCTGAAACACAATAGTAATTGCAATAATTTGCTGTATTTCTACCATGTTGATAACAGCATAGCACAAAGGAACAATGACAAATGCATTCTATAAATAGTCATGCACTCACTGTAAGTATGTCTATGCTTTCCACAATGAATGACAATAATGTTCTGTGTGGGTAAATAAACCAAAGATTGCACATAATCTTGGAGTCTTCAGGAATGAATGGTTGGTTTTGATAGATTTGAAATGACTTGTCAGTCATTTTAATAAATTTTTAAAAAATTTAATATGATACTGCATTTTTGCTACAGAAACTTATTTTTAAAAGCTACTGCAAATCTATTACAATCTATTGTTATAAGTAGCATTAAGTACCTCTAAATGCCTTTCTACATTCCTTACTACTTATCTGCTTTACTTCTAACCTCTGCAAAATTTCCTCATAAAATCACATGATGTAGTTTTAATTATAGAAGCATATTATATGACTGACCATATTCACACACATGTATGTTTAGCACAGCTTGACTGCAGTCCTATTGGAAAGGGCATGGTACTGAAAGCCAGAGTAATCTTAGCTCTGATATTATGAGGCACTTCACATTTTCTAGAATAAGCCTATCATTAAGATGACATATCAGCTCTTACTATGTCAGTATGTCAGATTATACAACATAAGTGATTATGATATGTCAAACCTAGTAGGACTAAAAAAGGAAGGACTTGCTAATACAGTATAAAGGTTTCCAGTACTTCTCTTGTACCACAAGTACGTTCTTGCTGTATCAAAAGTTGTATCAAAACCGAATATAAACGGATGCAATTATTACTTGCCATCATGTGTAGGCCCTTGGCAGTTTCCAGTATTTTCTCTGCACAGTGAAAGACCTCCTTGGTGGATCTTTTCTATGCTGTGCCCAAGGAGAACTAGAAACTCTGAATCATAAGTCCTCAACTCTCCCCTTTGGTGCTTGTGTTTGTCCCCCTATTCTGCACCCTGAAGAAACATCCTTCAACATTTTTTCTGAAGTTGAATTAAAATGAGCATTCCCTGGTAGATTTTTCTGAAGATGTTTTAAAGCTCCTGGGGTTTGTGTTTTGTTTTTGTTTTTGTCTGGGCTCTTTTTGTTTTGTTTTGTTTTTTCCCCCTGGGCACAATCCATTTCACAGAAAGCTAAGATGCTAGAGCAGCAGGTAGAGCTTGAAATCCAAAGAGCAGGAAGTCTAATACACCTCTTCTTTTGAGGCAAACTTCCCTTCTTCCTATCACTACTGTGTCTCCAGGTACCAAATGTACTTCATTAGGACAAGTTGCTGAAAGTATTTTAATGGTTCAGATTATTGGAATCAATAGCTTAATGCAAGTGGGAGGCTGCGGACAAGACATGCCAAAAAGCAAAGCAAGAAAAGCAAAATAACCAAGAAGGATCATGTCACAATTTACAGAGGTGTTTTGGTTTACATTCTAATTGTTCCGTCCATGATTGCAAAATGTGCCAAAGACCAAATGCAAAAGATAAATAATGATTTGACAGTGTAGAACCAAACACTGACTGCCAGAGCTTAAGGGGACTTCAAATTGCCAGGACACAAGAAGTTCTTAAGCAATAGAAGGAAACTGTGAATGCTTTGATATTATAAGAGAGTGAAAAACTTGATTTAGTCAAAGTAACTTGACAGAAAGGAGACAAAAAGAAACCAGGATAGATTTAGATGCAAAGATTTTATGGTAGCATCAACTGAATTAACTGCAGTTAGCAACCAATTTGCAAGTGATTTGTTTTGGAGAGATTCATGGACTTCATTCTAGTCATGCTTTGTTCCTCAATTTCACAAGCAGTATAGGTGAGAGTATAAAATGGATGACAGTAAAATCTGAAATAAAAAAAAAATACATTTAAAAGTATTTTGACAAAATATAAACTACTTCAGCAGTATGCAAGGTCTAGAAAAATCTTTCTTGTGAAGAGTTACAGCCTTTCTATCTATTGAACGTATTCAAGAGAATTTAAAGTGTAAATTTTATAATGGCTAATGAATACTTAAGTGAGAAGATTTTCTGCTAAAAAAGGCTTTTCAGCCTAGAAAAAAAGACATTTTAAGAACCAAAATCTGGAGTCCAAATTTAGATATATTTAGACAAGAAAAAAGCCCCTTGCTTTATACAAGAAGAGCTAAGTCAGTATATAAGAAAAAACCTTTATAGTGTTCTACTATGTTCCAAGCCATCATTTGAAAACTTTACATTAATATCTATTGTAATACTTTAAAATGTGTCATAATACAAGTTTCATCAGTACCACAGGAATCACTGAATTCTGCAGTCTGGGTTAGACAGCAGCTTACACTGGGTGATTTACATTGTCCTTAAAAATCTACAGCCTTTATACTGCATGAAAAGATCCTGACCTGTGCTGCAAGCAGTTAGTGCAGTTAGAACTACTTGTGAAAAACATCGACATTTCACAAACTGCCTGTTAAGAAGAATGACTCTCTGCACCTGCTGCAAGCTTATTTTCTCTTGCTCCTGCTCCATCTGCCAGAAGATCCTTTCCCCAGGCACATCTTTTAACAGGTGGCATTTCTTTTTCCACCTTCTCACCTGCTCGTTGGGTTGGCAATCTCTTCTCCTGGTCTGTGTTTTGTCCCAGTTCAGATTGTCCCTCTCTGCCTCTAGGCCTGCTTGTTGTCATCCAGTGCCAGACCAGCAGAAAGGTGTTTGGACCCAGAAATGCTTTCCTGCTTCTCAGGAGCTTACTCCATTGCACTTTCCATAACTTTTGCAATGCCAATATTCTGCTAAGCTCTGCCTGAAGGACTATGTCTCATTTCTCTGACATTATAAATACATTTGGGTAAATTGGTGAAGATTAATTATTTTTGTGGAAATTTTACATTTAAAAATATCTGCAAAGTTTATGACAGGTCCAGATCAGGGAAAAACCATTTGCATCTCCTTCAAAAGACATTGAAGTTCTTGGCTAGCCTTTAGTAAATGGCTCTAAATCAATCAAAGCAAGATTTTGGACAACAGTAATGCCATAAACATCCCGCATTTGCATGTTGGCATCTGCTTGGGTGGTAGAAAGACTCTTTCAGGTCACGATTTTGGGAAAATTTTTGCTATTACAGCATCAAAACTTTGCAAAAGATGCTCTCAAAAAATTTCTGAAATTTGGTTTTAAAATCAAATAAGGGAAGTTTCTTTAAAAAATCTGGAACAATATTGAATTGTCCTTTAAGAACTACAGATTGTTTAAAAAATGACATCTCTATTAACCTCTACAGAACACTTGTCCTAGGAGGATGGAAAAAAATTCACATCCAGAAAGTGAATCTTTCCATTGAATTAAAAAAATAATAAAAATAAATCCTAGAATTCACCTAGTACTTCTTGGATCTAATCCTGAAAGGAGATAAAATATAGATAGGCATTATTCCAATAAATAAACAGCCTACAATCTTTATATTATAAATCAATTCAACAATTTTTAAGGAATTAAATTATATCTTCACATTAGTAGCGTCTTTAAATTTTCAAGTTACTTATTTCTGAAATGGCCATAAATACAACATTTATAAGGTCTTCTCCGACAACCAAGTGAAAATAACTTTTTGTCTACTGACAAAGGAGGTAATTAAAAACTTTTGGAAAAGGGTTTTTGTTAGTATAGAATACTTCAGATACAGTATGAAAACAATGCAGATGAGAAACAGTCTTTTTCGGATAAAAAAAAAGTATTAAAAGAGTTTTATGAGCTGCAGTGAAGAAAATGTGACTCCTGTTTATTGTCCATTTTCCTGTTCTTAATAAATTGCCTTTTTTCACCCTTATGCATGATTTAAGTTCCCTAGGAAAAAGAAAATATAAATTAATGCTATAGTAGTTTAACCAGGATATTTGCTTTGTAAAAAGAGAAATTATGTGGGTATGAAAAGAATCAGGAAAACAGTCATCAGCACAGATATCTGAAATATTTTAATTGATTTAATTTTGGTCATCAGTTGGTAGAATTATTTCATGCTCCCACACACTGCCATTGTTTGCACACTCAGAGGGCATCTTTACCCAACTTGCCAACCTTGAGGCTCAGCAGAGTGAATTATGTCATTGAACAGAAGTGAATATTTTTTAATTTGATATTTTTTAATCTCTGAGGGGCATATTCCTTTTAGCTGTTCAGCACCAGTCAAAATCTTCAGTATCTCTGCTCAGCTGAGCGTGAGTCTTACATTCATGATTTAGCCCAAACCATGTTTTTAAAGAAAAATTAAATTTAATGAGTAAGGGTGTGATGAAAGATGATGTTTCCCAAAGGGAGGCTTTTCCTTTTTCACACATCACTTCTACATTACTAGTCAGATTTTTCAGAAACTCTATCCAAACCCACAAGTTTTAATGCCTCTATACTGACATTCTCTTAGTTGTGGCATTAGAGTTGAGAGCTGAGATTGTCCTTGCTTTTCTTTGGTGACCTCTTGGAGGTCAGCTTGCCTGTTGAGATAAAGACTAGATGCACACTGAGGAAAACTGGAGTTCCCCCTTTGCTTACGCCATTGGATCTCTTCCACATCAAAAGCAGATTTTGAGGAAGATTGAACCTTTCAGCAGAGTGGGCTCAAGTTGCTGCCATGGGATAAACTGTCAAGTGATCTACTTTTCCACTCTTTTTTATTTGCAATTTGAATAGTGTAAGGCTAAAAGCATACTCCAGAATTTAATAGGCATTCATATAAAATATATGAGCACAACCATTCAGAGCCAGGTTAATATTTTTCCAATGCATAGCATACTCCTTAAAAAGACATTTTAGAAGGAATAAAATGAAGGGTACTGACTGTGAACATACCTTTCCAAAAAATTAGAAACCCAAAGAAAAAAGAACATTGAAAAAGCAGATTATTTTGTTTATTAAATTATTTTTAATAAAAAATTTAATAATTTCTCTCTAAATTTAAACCATTTCTTTTGAATCTGAGAAATCTTGTACCTATAAGTCATTTTCAAACACAAATTCATGAAGAAAAATAACCATAGGTAACTGAAAATGGAAACTAAACTACAACCCTTCAAGAACTTTATTCCAGGTTATAATGGTTTTGATTTTGATATTGATTGTAATTAAAATCAAAAGCCAATATTATTCTCTTTTCAATTTTGGACTTAGTACTGAACCAAATGAAGTTTATTACATTTTTTCTTGGTTTAGCCAGATCTTAGCAAATCTGCTTACAGTAGGGCAGAAATCTTGTATTTTGCTGTAATTGTGGGCATTGTGGACTCTAGAATCTGAGTGTTTATTTAACAGCATGGCAGATGCACCAAACACAGCAAGTGCCTGTGGAAGGAGCACAGTGTGTAGCCCTCTCTTGGCAGTAACTCAGACTCCCTCAAAAGTTTTCTTTCACTCCTACCCACAACATCGTATTACCTCATTGAGAAAACATTTGCATTTTCAACCAAAAACCTGTTTGATCTTTCATTTACCCTTAGATGTCTGCAGCTTGACAACAATATTTCTGACCCTGAAGTTTTTCTGGCCCGTCAGTCAGAAAACATTTCCACCCTTTATCCTGTTGCATTGGGTTTGCCTGGCCAAGTTTCGGTGGCTGTGGGGGCTACAGGGGTGGCTTCTCTGAGAAGCTGCCAGAAGCTTTTCCAATATTTGACAGAGTCAATGTCACCTGGCTCTGAGGTGGACATGCCACTGGCCAAGGCCAAGACAATCAGCAATGGTGGTAAAATTAACATCTCCAGGACAACATGTTGTTGTTGTTGTTCAAAGGGGGAACATGTGGGGAAAAAAGCAGACAGAGAGAGGGGTGAGAACATGTGAGAGGAACAGCTCTGCAGACACCAAGGTGAGTGCAGAAGGAGGGGCAGGAGATGCTCCAGGTGCCAGAGCTGAGATTCTGCTGCAGCCCGTGGTGCAGCCCATGGAGAGGCAGCTGTGCCCCTGCAGCCCAGGGAGGGACATGGGGGTGCAGAGATCCACCTGCAGCCCAGGGAGGGACATGGGGGTGCAGAGATCCACCTGCAGCCCAGGGAGGGACATGGGGGTGCAGAGATCCACCTGCAGCCCAGGGAGGGACATGGGGGTGCAGAGATCCACCTGCAGCCCAGGGAGGGACATGGGGGTGCAGAGATCCACCTGCAGCCCAGGGAGGGACATGGGGGTGCAGAGATCCACCTGCAGCCCAGGGAGGGACATGGGGGTGCAGAGATCCACCTGCAGCCCAGGGAGGGACATGGGGGTGCAGAGATCCACCTGCAGCCCAGGGAGGGACATGGGGGTGCAGAGATCCACCTGCAGCCCAGGGAGGGACATGGGGGTGCAGAGATCCACCTGCAGCCCAGGGAGGGACATGGGGGTGCAGAGATCCACCTGCAGCCCAGGGAGGGACATGGGGGTGCAGAGATCCACCTGCAGCCCAGGGAGGGACATGGGGGTGCAGAGATCCACCTGCAGCCCAGGGAGGGACATGGGGGTGCAGAGATCCACCTGCAGCCCAGGGAGGGACATGGGGGTGCAGAGATCCACCTGCAGCCCAGGGAGGGACATGGGGGTGCACAGATCCACCTGCAGCCCAGGGAGGGACATGGGGGTGCAGAGATCCACCTGCAGCCCAGGGAGGACCCTACTCCAGAGCAGGTGGATACCCAAAGGAGGCTGTGAGCCTGAGGGAAGCCTGTGCTGGAGCAGGCTCCTGGCAGGACCAGGAGATCCATGGAGACAGAGGAGGCCACGCTTGAGCAGGTTTACTGGCAGGATTTGTGACTCCATGGGGACCCATGTTGGAGTTGCCTGCTCATGAAAGACTGAACCTCATGTAAGGGAGCACTCAGGAGCACTTCATGAAGAACTTTATCCTGTGGGAAGGATAGACTTTAAAGAAGTTCACAGAGGGCTTTCTTCCATTGAAGGGACCCCATTCTGGAACAGGGAGTGTAAGTCCTTCCCTGAGGAGGAAGGAGTAGCAGAGACAATGTGTGGTGAACTGACTACAATCCCCATTCCTCAACTCTCTGTGTTGTCAGGGGAATGAAGTAGAGAATGCAGAAGTGAAGTTGAATCCAGGAAGAAAGAGCAGTAGAGAGTATGGTGGTTTTAAGATTTGGGGTTAATTTTCTCTTCACCCTACTC
The DNA here is from genome assembly GCA_013400855.1 of Buphagus erythrorhynchus. Taxonomy (NCBI): domain Eukaryota; kingdom Metazoa; phylum Chordata; class Aves; order Passeriformes; family Sturnidae; genus Buphagus; species Buphagus erythrorhynchus. The sequence goes on from VZTT01002019.1 coordinate 26,989, forward strand.
TGATTTGACTGGCAATAAATTATGGTAATTTCCCCAAATGGAGCCTGTTTTTCCTGTGACGGTAGCTGGTCAGTGATCGCCCTCTGTCCCCATCTTGATCCACAAAATTTTAGTTGTAATTTCTCACTCCTGTCCTTGTGGGGAGAGAAGTGATGGAATGGCTTTGGTGGGCACTTGCCATCCACCCAGGGTCAACCCACAACACATGTCTCTGATCCAGAAAAATCATTATGTTACTCTGTCCTCCCTTACATAATGAAATTGTCAAGGGAATTCCTTGACTGTTTTTCCATTTTTCTTTTTCTTATCTAGATCTTTTTGGCTCTCTAACATTTCTTGGATATCTCTAGGAAACCGCAGCAACTCTCCACAACAGAGGTTATATTAAGTCCCTGCTAGTTACCTACCTTCTCCACAGCTCTGTAAAGTCCAGTCACCTTGTTTTGCCCATTTTTTAATGTTCCAGCTCCAGCATGTTACTTCAATTTAGGCATCCTACTCCACACCCCCCCCCACCTTCAATGGTTTTTGTCTATTGTTTTTGGCCATGGTAGTGACAAAATGGATACAAGGAACAAAGTCATGGGGGACTACCAGGTCTCTCCAGGCTCAGTGTGTGAGAGACAGAAATGTTATGGTTAATGGTTTAAACATTGTGAAGCACTTTTTGCCCATTATGGCAAAACTGTACAAAGCTGCAGCCACTGAACCCCACTCCTCCCTGAATATGCCTCCTGACTGGAACTTTGGACTGTGAGTTAAGCCAATTTTTAAGGTCTAGGGAGAAGCAAACAAGGCTGAGGAAGAAGAATGTATCTACCAGGAAAGCCAAACCCAGCAGCTGTCCTGAAAATCAGCTCTGGTTGGGTTTGTGGTGGGGGAGGCCATAGTCCACAGGCTCATCTGCTGAGGCCAGGTTTGCACACATCCCCCCAATCAAAGGGGGAGGAGGAGAATTTTGGGTGTGTGGACAGCCATCCTCCCTCACACAAACTGGCTCAGTTGTAAAACCCTCCATCCTGGGAGGGCCACACACACAGGGCTCACCTGAGAGGCAGCTGAGAAGTGTCATAAACCATCAAAGACTCCCAAAATGCCCGTCCCCTGAGGCCTTGCACCCGCCCTGCACGTGACACAAAGTGATGCAATGGATCCAGAGTCTGCTGCAAGAGACATTGTCAAAATTGTCCCCTACAGGGAGGTACCTGGGCACTCCAACCCTGCCCAAATGTGTATTAATTCATGAAACTCTGTTTTGGGGGACCTCACCACCAAGAAGACCAGAAGAGACCCGTATTACTGACTTTGGCACGTGGTCTCCTTCGCACCTTAATTTTGGCAGAGGCAGCTCTCTAACAATTTTAATAGCCAGACTGTAACACAGTAATATGATTTATGCTGGTAGAGCAGTGCTAAGACCATGTCTGTATTGATTTAAGACAGTTTAAAGCCACCAGGGTGTGACACGTACAACAACAGCCCTACTAGTAACTAGCCCATGTATGATATTTTCCTTGGGTCTGCCTCTCCCATTAATGTCTTTCAACTGTGTTAGGAATATAGACAGATTTAAAAAAAAACTTTCATAGGACTTTTCAGACAAAATAATTCATCTTTGGGAGTTTGGGGGTTTTGACAGCTTTTTTTTCCACTCTATATTTTACATCATATTGTAGTGACATAGAGCAGTTAAAAACTTAATCTTTCAGTTTCATGCTGAGAGATAATTCAGGATATAGGTCCTTGTTACTCTGCTCCACCCTGGCAATGAATTCTAAGAAACCAGATTTCTGATCCCTCTCAAGCATGTTGCAGGTTAAAAACTATGTATTTGTCTTCCAAAACCTTCAAACTTGTATCATTTTTGTTGTTATTGTCCTCTCAAATGATGGATATTATCATTCAATCTGGCAACAGCACTCTGCCAAAGCACTGTCCTAAACCATCAGAGAAAATTATAAGTAAGGAAGATGATAGTCTGTCTTAGCTACCGCTGTGAGATGCTAGGAGCATCATTTGTTACATGGTCTTATGATCCTTAACTCAAAAAGAAGTTATTTTCTTATTTTCCTAGCATCCTTTTGAATGGGAAACAAGAGCAAAGTGCTGAATTGCTTCTAAAATTATTCCAATTCCAAAACTACTTCTACTTGATAATCCCAAAGAAATAGCTACAAAAATAAACGTGGGTAGTGTTTTCCTTTCAATTGTTCTGTTAAAATACAAGTTTAAGAATGTGAGTTCTGCAATTTCCAGACAATTGTAATCTTGGGGCTTTTTTAATATATCCCCGCTAAGGATTTTTTTTTTTAATCAGGCACTGTTGTGAATTTAAATGTAGAGTTAATTTAATCTGACAATAGCACAATCTCTTCAGCATTGTAAAACTGATAGCTTTCTGTGAAGGTGTAACTTAAAGGACTAAAAAGTGATTATATTAATTCCCTGTGCCTGAAGCAACCTCTCTAAATTAAAGCTCTCATTTGAGTACATCTCAAACTATTTTGAAAAACAACTCAAACTGTTTGCTGTGGAGAAATACAATGCTTTTAAAAAGTAAGGTAATAACATTTGCTTAGCTTCTTTAGAATTTATGTGAAAAAACTCCAACATGATTTATAACAAGAATCTGAAAGAGGCCATCTGAGGAAACCATTGCCACAGCCTGGTCCAGGAGACAAAGGTAGCAGCCTCTCTCTCTTAGGCAAGGATTTTTTTAGGAAAATCAGTCTAGAATGTAACTCACCTTCTATTGAAGGTGCATATTTTGCTGATCTTTCCCCTGCTTTGAGACAATTCTCAGTGTCACACCAGTGACACTGAAGCCAGTGCCCACTGGAGATGGCTCCTCCAAGGAGCAGGCTGGCTGCTGACAGACCTCAGCCAAAGGCAGGCTCACCTCCAGCTCGGTCTGCCTGCAGAAGGAGATCAGCTGAAGCCTGGGGCTGGTGCCTGGTGCAGAGATTTCATTGCTTCCCCACTGATAGAAGTTAGTCCTAACCCACCTTTCCTCTGGGATTTCCCCAGCTGAGAGTGAAGGAGCCAGGATGAATATAAGGGAGGCAGAGACCAAGGTGCTGGGAATGAGGGGACATAACCACTCATACTACCAAAGCTGCCTTATGCCAGCTGTCTGGGACCCCAAATATATCAGAAAAACTTTGGAATCAAAAATTATTAATTAAGTCAGAATCTTCAGGCTTAGACTGGTGAAGAGAAGAGGGTATTAACTGAGGAGAATGTGACAGAGGGAATACTCTTCCACTGGTAAAATTAATAAGGCAGGAAAGTTCTTAAAACTACTTTAATTCCTTTTCCCCTCTGTCAGAAAAATGATTAGTACAAGAGATACAAAGTGATTAAGATCCTTGCAGAAGAAAAGAATAATAGTAAGTCAAAAGATAGTTATGACACAAGTTAAAAGCATAAATGAGATGTGAACATGCTTTCTATTAACAAGTGCCATAGCACATTAATATGCTGTTTTGTATTTATTTCTTTATGATTTCTAACTCCAGAAGACAAATTTCAGTAACAACCACACGCAAGATACAGTCTGAGTGTAGTGTACTGTCACCTTTGGAGAAGGATCTACCTTCAGCTACGCTGTCTGTAATTTTATATTTACACTAATGAGAATTATTTTTTTGTTGACTGACATATGATAATAAAAAATAATGATATCAGAAAACTTTTCCTATTTTTTCCTTTTTTCTGTTGACTAAAGGATTTGTTCCCCTACTATGAATGTAAAAACACTTCTGATGGGTTGGAATTGTCCAAAACTAATGGCTGAAGCTGAGCTTTAAATACTGTTTAGTGGTTCAGAATGAGTAAGAAAATGCTCTCAACACTTAAGCTTGATAGGGATATAGAAATTAATGTTGTTAATTCCTCTAATTAATAACTCTATTAATTCATTGTGTTTGGTATACAACATACCCATGCTTATGCATGGATATCAGAATTTTGTTAAAAACATAACTCCATGAGCTCATCAGAAAAATAGAGCCTCACTAGTATCACTGGTCCTTTAACAAGGGCAAATCCCTCCTTATATAAGAAACCAACATTCCATATGCCTTCAAAAACTATTACTCACACACAACTTTTCAGAGTCAAAAATGACAGTTCATCCTTTCATTTTAAATTTTCCTTTGTGTACATCTCCCTTAGGGGGAATTAATGAGAATATTTGTCTGCTGTCTTGAAATATGGTACCAAGAGCACAAAGCCATAAATTGTCTACTGTAGTAGTTTTGCATCATTTAAAGCACAAGTTGCCTCTATAACCCAGATTATTTTCCCTTAATAGATTTGTGAATTTCAGACTGCATCAGTTCTGCACATAGTAAAAATCTGTTTCCTGCGTTACTAACATTGGTATGTACAGGATGATGCTTACTAAGACAGGAGGGTGCCAAGGCACATCTGATCTCTTATGGTTCTGCAGAATGGCATAAATCATTCACAGGATTGAGAAGGAACAATAGAACATCTCACATTACAAATTGAAAAATTGTCCTAGTAGGATAATGCAGGTATTTATGCTCATGATTGACTGACTTAAACCATACAAAACCATACAACTCTAGCAATTATGTTTCTTGCATAGTCACATTTTATCAGGAAATATGGACGAGGCTGCTCTGCAGCAGTTAAGCATAGAGCACTGGTTATTGTAGCCTATTAATATTTTCTGCAAGTTCTAGAAGCTTTGAAAGTACAACACTGTTTTAAGGAATCTCAGAATGAGCTATATGTACCACACTATTAAGAAATTAAAGAAACTGGCAGCAGCAATTCAAAATTGAATTAATCCTCCTTGCCTCAAGGTATGAGATCAAAATAGTTGAAGCTGGAGTATAGTCTCTCTGGAGTATATAACAAGAAATTTTGCAGCAGGAGAACAACTCATGAAGGAAGATGAGGAAAGAGAGGTTAGAAGGAATTCAAGATCGGTTTGAGACTGAGGATAGTGGAATTTGGGGAAGCGGTAAGGCTGGGGGAGCTACACAAATTTCCAAAATGCAGCTAATGGGGAAACTGAGAACACAGTGAGAAATAAGGGCCCTGCCCATAAGTGTTGGATTATTTCCTCCAACAGCAACACCATTTTCAAATTTTATTCTTCCAGCCAGCCTCAAAGCATAAATCCAGATGTCTCTCATTGCCTTTGCATTGGCTATATCGTTAAGACCATTGGCATTTTGCCCTGATGTGCTCTTTGGCTGACTGGGAGCCTTCTCTCTGTTAGCAGATCATCTTGCACCCATTCTCTGGCACCTCTGCACCTTCTTTATCTGAGAATTCTCCTTTGTTTTAGTGCTGGGTTAAGCTTGGTTGGCTGTCAGATACCCACCCAGCTCCTCCTTCTCCTCAACAGAACAAGGGGAAAATAGAAGATGAAAAAGCCTGTGGGTCAAGATAAAGACAGGGAGATCACCTATCAATTGTTGTCAAGGGAAAAGCAGACTCACCTGGGGGAAATTAGTGTAGCTTATTGCCAAACAAAACCAAAGTAGGATGGCACAAAACAGAAAAACACCTTCACTCCACCCCTTGTTACTTCCCAGGGTCAACTTCACTCCTTCGTTCATGACTTTTCTGCTTCCTACCTGCCCCATGACTGACGGGATGAGTAGGGAATGGAATTTTATGGTCAGTCCATATCAGCCTCTGTTATTCATTCAGTGTCTTGAACTCCATAGATGTCAGTAGGGTTCTTGTGTGTGAAATGACCACAGGGGAGAGGACTGGGATATTGGGTGTAAGTTGAAAAAAGAAAACAAAGAGTGAGAGCAAAAAAGCTATTGTTCCCTGGGTAAATCTGGCAGTTATGATTTCTTTTCAGAGATTGAAAAGTGAGTATTCTAAGAATGTATTTCTGGAAAGTGGATAAAATTATGCTGCTCTTTTATGTAATTTCACAAATGTTCTTGAGAGTGTTACTTTTGTCCTGGCAGGTAAAATGAAAATTAATAAATGACAGTTTTTCTATATTTTCTTACTGTTTATATTTCAGATTCATTAAATTTATTTAATATATTCTTTACACTTCAGTTTTATGTGCGTTCACACTAAAATAGATGTTCTCCTAAATGTCTGAAACACTCCAGAAGAAACTGCCTTTTTGCATTACAGAATAAATTATAAGTGCTAAAAACTAGGGAATGAACTTTATAATTAACCAGCAGACAACATGAGTAGATGTCTGGTTAATTTACAGTCTTGGATCCAGGAGAAATATTTCAAGAAATTGTTTCACTTTCTAAGGAAAAGGTTTAAATGCTCTATTTTGTGTTGCACAATGAGTGATGAAACTGATATAGAGACATTTATACATTGGTAGATTAGACTTGCAGAAAGCCACAAAAAGTAGTTTTCTTCCTGTAACTGGAATGTGAGAAAAACCTGAAGCCTCCAAACAGCAGAAATCTACTTACAGCATTTCTAGACTGACTAACCTCTCTTTGTTTTTCTGCTTATTCCAGAAGATTCATAAAACATAATTTCATTACTTTGCTTAGAGTTTTCTATTTGTTTATGTGAGAACCTGGCCAAATGTTCTATTGAGCTACTTTTTTATGAGTTCTATTTCACAAGAAACTCAATATCTTCTTTCCAATAGCAAACAAAAATTGGGTTTGATATTATATTTACCACCAAAATAGCTGCAGTTAATTTAGTTATAGTTAATGGAATTCATTAATCCTGCATAAATTCTTTAGCTTCCTAAGTGTACTACACCAAATAGTGCGCACTTTAAAATATTTTGTTGACAAATCTCAGTAAAATTGAGCATTTACACTTCAGTCTAGTTTATATAAACTGTAGTTTATGGTTCAAGTCAAAGTTCTGTGTATATAGAATATATATATATGTCAAGGATAAATAATCAAAAAAAAATTTAAAAAGGAAAACAGTGACATTTTTTCTATAAATAATATAAGCCATGCACTTTTTTGGTCTCTTTCTGTTAGTCTGGAATTTTCTCTCACACCACTCTTCTTATTCTTTCATAAATTCCTCTCAAATACAGAGATACATAATGTACTTTTAAATAAACTAAACCTAATAAACCATTTGCTGAGAAAGACAGGTAGGTGTTTTCTTCAAGCAACTAAGATGGGGAGGGATTTAAATGTTTCATGCAATGTACAAGGTTCAGCATTTAAAACCACGCTCATGCAAACACCTTGCATTAATACCTTCTTGTTATAGAACTTTTCATGGAAGAAAGAGCAAAGCACAGACTTTATCTGTTGGAATGTTCATCTCACATTAAATTTTGTCTATACAATCCATATATCTTTGCAGCCTATACAGCAGGGCCTTTTTACTGAAGAATTATCTGTCATACTCCATAATAAGCTGCACTTCCACAAGTATATGGTATGGATTTCTGTAACAGCACTTCATTGGTTTTGTAATTCTTTTTCCTTAAGAGCAGTCATCCTCTGATGAAATGTTCAATATTTTGGAAAACAGAAACGTTATATGGCATTCAAGTTTCCTTTGTGGTCCTTCAAACTGAAGAGCCTGCAAAGTTTCTACAGCTTACTGCTTTTGGTTTACTCTACAGATGTTTTCCTACTGTACACTGACAGGCACAATAAAAACACCTCTGCTGTGGGTCTTAAACCTAAAAATAAAGCAGTAATCTAATATCAGTTTTCATGGAGTGTTTTTGTTTGTTTTTTTTACCAAATTGAATATCCTTGATTTCAGCTTCCACATTAGAAGAGCTAAGCCACTCAGATCATCTTATTCAACAGTAAACAAAAACTTGTCTTAGGTTTGCTGGAGTTTGGGGGAGTTCTGCTATACCAACTCTACAGACAGAAGAAATTATTATTTGATATTAAAAACAAGCCCTCAGGAGGGCATCAGACTAATTCCGACTTTTGATGCTATGTCCACAAAATATCTTTAAAGCGATTTTTTCAGCTGCTGCCTAATTTGGCAGGTTCTTCCTCCACATAAGCACTGATGTTTTGACATTGCTGAGTTCTGCTTCCATTTGCATTAGAAATTCCTTCTGTTTTGACATTACTCATGGAGCTAGATATATCCCACATTAAGCACTTTTTGTCCATGCTCACCATTGAACATGATCCACAGGATCTTACAGTATTGTCCTGATCCTGTCCTACCCATGAACTGAGACTCCAGGGCTCACAGCTTCCTCTCAAACATTCCAGCAGTTTAAGCTTCACTTCCATGTAAATTTCATCTTAAATTGACTCAAGTTTACATGCAAACTGACTCCTGCAGAATTTTGACTAGCTAAACATACAAATGCAATCAGGAAAGTAAATCCTAGCAAAATATATGGAATACATGTTATTACAGTTATTTGTTATATGGATGAAAGGGATAAGTGAATTTAAATGTCTGTTTGCATTTCTAAAGGTGCTGTTTCCTGGTAATCTCAGGACCTCCCTCTATTTTAGAACTGCAGTAACCAGTTAGGGATAAGCAGAAAGAAGTCACATCTTCATTATGTCATTTTGGAAGACAGGAAAAGTTACAAAAGTTAATAAAAATTATTGCAATTCCACCAATCTAGAAGATATAGTGGATATTTTCTTAGTTGTGACTTTCTTGTCCTGGGCAATGTGATGCTCTGAAGACATGTCCTGCTCATTGCCTGACTCTGCTATTGCTTCCAGCTCCTGAATTCCCTCTGTTTCCATGCTCCACACAGAAGACACATAAGGTATTGTGAACCATCATTTGTTAAAAACTTGGTGATTTCATACAAGCTCTTGCTTCCAGGTTCTTAACTACAAATTGAGGCAATCCTGGAGAACACACTGAGACCAAAGCCAATTGAGAGTATATGTCCCTATACCATTTTCTTATAAAAATTTTTAGAAGATATTGTGATCATGGAAGTGAGTAAAAACATAGCAGAAAATTAACAACAACTGAACAAAATCTGACATTTTGGGTAATTTTTCTTCTTTCTAGATTTAGATTGCAGTAGTATATCCATGCAAACTCAATGTTCTTCAAAGTTGTCCTAGTTTAGCAACAGTGTAATCTGGCATAAAAGTTGTGTGATGATGATTCTGTTCTCTTAAGGTCAGATGAGGAATAGAAGCATTTTTTTTTTCCAAAAGACTGAGATCCTTCAGAAACTTCTGACGAGGAAGCTCTGGGAAGGGAACTTAACACCTTCATCTGAGATGAGAAGCTAGAATTAAAAAATTTTATTAGCCTTTTTCTCACAGTTCCTCCTCAGATCTAGCAATAAGTGCTACCCTAGGTTGGATTTTTTTCTTTTAATTTAAAAGNTGGAATATGTTTAATTTTGTCTTAACAAGTATAAGAATAGCAGTGCCAGAAAAGCAACACAGGTATCATGATATAAATTAACATATTTATACAGGAAGAAACATCAAATAAATGTAGACTAGATATTACTATAATCTTTACAACAGGAACTGAAGCCTAGTCTCCTCCACTCTATCAAAACAGCTTAAATGTCAAATTACAGCAATAGTACACTTACTTGGTCTAATTTTGAGACTTCTGCAAAACGTTCTAGTTGTTATTTTCTTACAAAAGTGCAGCAAATGTTCCCCAACAGAAATTTGAGCATTAACTTTTGTGTACCAAGGCATGTGTTTGTCCCACAGGAACAAATGAGCCAAGGCTGATTCATCTGGCAGGAGAATTATTCCTGCAGGTTCAAGATTCATGGGAAATAATTTACACTTCTGAGCCTTATGGTGCTAAAAAAAAATAATCTGTATTATATAAAATAAGCATAAAATGGTTCCATTTCTTCACTACAACCTAGCTAAGGCCTTGAAAGAAATGATTTCTTGGTTTTTCTTAATGGGAAAAAAATTTGAAATCATAATTAAGATGGGTACGCCCCCATTGCCAGCTATTAAAATAATGATAAAAGAGCATAAAAATAAAAGCAGAGATCACCTTATGATAAT
>VZTT01002021.1:411-18072 GCA_013400855.1 Buphagus erythrorhynchus
AGAGCTACGGCAGGGGCTCACAGCCCTGCGAGGGGCTCACAGCCATGGTAGGGGGCTCACAGCCATGGCAGGGGCTCAGAGCCATGGCAGGGGGCTCACAGCCCTCCGTGGTGCTGCCCGTGCTCAGACTTGCAGCACTGCACAGGGCTGTGCTCCTCTCCTCAGAGACTTTGGGAGTTCCCAGTACTGATGGAATCTCAGTAGGAATCCATGTAGCTGCCTTGCTTTCTCTAGACCTGCCTGTAGTTCAGGCCTGCTAACAATACATTTTCTGGTAGCCGACGTGGTGGAGAGACGGAATCTGGTGAACCTTGGAACAGGTGAACTTGAATGGACTATTTAAAAAGTTGCTATGAAAGAAATATGTGGTATGGACATTTTCTTTCACATGTATCTGTTAAGATAGTGAGTTTTCAGATATGTCCTTAGTGGGGGGCTGAAGAAGTTGGAATTTAATTCCATTTACTTTCTAAGTGTGCAAGAAGCATGTCTGCAAAAAGCATGACTGCAAGTGTCCCAACAGGTCTAACCGTTTGCTGTCTTCTCTCAGGACAAGCTAAAACATCTCCCAAGATGAAGTTGTGTGATTGCAGTGGGGAGAGCTATCTCTGATTAGTGATAAAATCCTTTAGCACAGGAGAATACATTTTGGAAAATGTTCAAGTACACACTCATTTGTCTTGCACATATACTTTTATTATTGAGTAGATTTATGTTCTTTCTTGAGCCATGAATAAACCAGATATGTGAGTCAGTCTGAGAATGACAGTTCTTTACCTTTTATGTGGATAAATCATCTTCTCTGTGTCTGTTTGTAATTTCTCCACATGGAGAACCATAGGAAAGAGGAAGATTCAGTGAACCCGTTGCTTCTATGCTCTAAAACTATGTGGTCTGAATATACTCAGTGTTAGTCTTTATTTTGGTAATGGTTGCTTCTTTCACCGAAGGAAGGTCCTAGGTTTCTGCAGGTTTAAAATGTCTGCACACCTCTTGCCCTGAGCTGTGAGACATGGTCCGTAAGAGATTTAAACTCTGGAAGCTGCTCAGGGTCAACTTCTGTACATGTCTTGTGGAAACTCTTTCTGCTTTCAAATCTCTCCTTAAAAAGCACATCTCCTCTGCTCAGATACCTTTAGATTTCTCTGAAATGGCTAGGAAATTGGAGATTTACAGAACTTGGGGGCACACAAATACCCAGCAGACTGATAACCAGCTTATTATTTAGCTTGATTTTAAACCCCATAAGGTTGTCATCTCCTGTGTGTTGAGCTAATTGCTCCAGCATTTGCACTGTCTTCTCTTGCTCCAGAATCTCATTTTTTGGTCTCATCCACCATATGTACTGATTATTATGCACTTAGACACCTCAGAAATGGGATACTGCAGGTGATAAACCTGGAACTCTTGGAAGGACTGTCACATGCTGGGCACCTCAGTGGGACACATTAACTACAGACTACTGCAGTTAGGAAATGCCAGGATGAAGGTGGCTGTGCTGTGCTTTTTGGTGAAAGATGGGACTGGTGGAGTCCTGCTCCACTGACACTGTTTTGACATTACATTTCTTCAGAGGTAAAACCCTGAGGCCTCAGTCTTACTTCCAAGCATATATATTAATATACTTGAAAGAAGCAATATCCAGCATTTTTTTCAACAAGATGCCTTTCCTGAAGGAAAATATAAACATACCTCCACAGAGAGTCTTGAGATGTATTTGTCAGTGCCACATGAGTTTCTGTATTTCCTAATACTTAAACAGACAGTTGTGCAAATTCAGCATTGATTTAGCTCAGGTTTTAGCTGACATTGAGTATACTTTGCAATTATTTACATGATGGTGGTCACAGACATGTAGCAAACAGTTCCAGCTAGTCTTGACCGTCACCACAAGTAACCTGAGCATATACAGATACATCCAACACAATCTGGCCAAATAGTGCACTGATATTAGCAGACAGGACTTACCCTATGTCTTTGGTGAAGAAAAATGGCTTGAAATATCTCTTACACAGTAAAAATGCATTTTCATGCCAAGTTTCATTGCATTGTTTTGCTTATAATGAGAAGACTTGTACGGTTTTATTTTTACTTTCTACCTTCTTTTTTACTCCTCAGAAACTAATCCATCTCTTGGGAGATGGTGGCCATGGAGGTGGCTGGAGATGGCAAGCTAAATGGAAAAGCCAGGATTTTGGGGCTCTGAAGGTTTCAATTTGTGGAAGATCTGATGATCAGTAGCCGTTTCTAAATATGGGCATTTTTTGGAGATATTTATTCCTGCTCTAGCCAATTATCTCCAATGCACAGAATCTGTCCTGTTCTTCATATTCTTTCAGCTGTTGAACAGTGTTATAAACCCAGACTCTATCATAAACATTAACCAGATCAGGGACAGATAATCATTCCTGAGGAACAGCAAATAATGTAGATATTGCCTGTGTTTCTTTTTTTCCCAAAAGCCGAGAGACTTTCTAGTTAGGGGAAGGTCAGCTGCATGCTGAAGAGAGAAGAGCCTCTGACTGGGTGAAATACTCCTGTCAAAACTCATATTCATTCAGACATGTTGTGTCAGGTTGTCCAGAGCAACTTCTGAAGCTTTTGCTGAATCTGCTGAATAGTTTCTTCCCAAATACTTTTTAGATGAAAATCTAAAGCATTTAATTTTGATAGTTTCTGAACTGGAACAGTATTTTAGAAGCTTCTTTAAAATGTTGTCTGACTCTTACAATACCTCCCTCAGCTCAGTAATTTGCTGCTTTCCAGCTGGAGTCAGACAAAAGCTGCTGATCTCTTGGAGAAACTTTCAGCTCATTTACTCAGAAAATGAAAAGTGGTTTTCTGACAATGTTTTTCATCCAAAGGGAAAATCTGAAACTAGTTGTTAGAGCTGCTCTGGCATGGTGTTTCATTCCCTCAGGAGCAGATCTGGGGATGAGACCAGTGGGAATCAGGGAAGAGTGTGGAGGACTGTGTACAGGGACTAATCTGCCTCCAAGGGGAAAGGCTCCCATCCCACGCACACTCACTTCAGCAGAACTGAGTCCTGCTTCTGGTGACTGAAACTCCTGAATGCCACAAAAGTACAAGGAATAGTTGACACAACTGATGCATGCAATATTGTAGTAATCTATTGCTATTAAATATTTTTAATAGTGTTCTTATGAAACAAAACCTGTTTGCGTTTTGGGTTTTTTTTCTATTATCTTCAGGTGTGTTTAAGAACAGTATTGATGGGTGTGAGAGAGCAGCTGGTCCCAGCTATGAGATGGAAATCAATCACCTCAGTCAGTCAGAGGAGGCCCTGTGTCTTTTGGACTCAGTCAATATAAGCAGAGGCAGGTGATCTAGTAATGTAAAGTGTGCAGTTGTTTGTTCAATAAATTAAATTCACATTTGGAAAAAAACAGTGCAGGAAGAAGGCTATGTTTCTGGTTAGGATCAAGAGGGGAAATTTCCAGCAAAACTGAAATGGAAGAAAACCAGCAAGAAACTAGAGACAGCCTGTAAGATGATGGACTGCAATGTGGAATCTGTAGGTGCCTAAAGCACATAATTTATATCCTTTGTTGCCCTTAGACATGAAACACAACACTTTTTTACAGTTCCCATCTCATCCCTGGCAATAACCAGCTGGTAGTGCTCCTGAAGTTGGTGAGCTGTGAGCAAAGAGAAAGGGAAGGACCAGTGGAACTTTAATTGATGCAGTGCTGCCTTGCCCTTGTAGTAAAAGCATGCTGGACCCCTTGAACCTTCTTACCTGGCAACCTTCTAACCTGTTGGCTACAGACTCCTCTTTCTCCTGTAGGTGCTGTTTGCTTACCTGGACTCTATTCCCCACCAGAAGCACAAGATATAAGGAGTAATTGCAAAGTGCAACATCCTAGTATTATTTACAAGTATTGAGGATAACACAAAGTCAACCATTTCACCCTGAACTCCATCAGGAATTTCCATGTGTTTGTTCCAGCATGTTGTGATGCCAGTGAGGGCTTCATCTGTTCTTTCCTATTTTCTCTGTTCTTTAATATTTGCAGATCAGCTATCCAGGTATTCCATGTTTTGACCACTCAGCACACTATGCACAGGTATTGGGAATAGGAGCTTCTTTAGGCAAAGGTGGTCGTGAAGGACTCTGAGTCCAAATGCAGAGAATTATTCCTGTAGTAGAAGGGTTACATGGAGCTGCACAAAATGGAAAGCTACCTATAGATAATCAGATAGTAACAGTAAAGGAAGCAGCTACTAATAGTGTCCCCATGCAACAATCATAGAATCTGTCAAGGCTTTTGTCTTGGAAGTGCCCTGTATGTATCACGAGTTTATATGCAGCCAGGAATACCATATGTTCTCAGTTCTTCTCAGCTTGTGATCTGAAATTCAGGTGACACATGATGAAAGAAATTGAGAGTGGAAAGTGGATATTTATATGCATCATTCTTCCAGAAAAATGCAGTTATTGCTAAGCAGCTTTTCTTTTTCATCCTGAAAAGGATGGGGGTTTAGGATGGATACTTATGAGCTAGGCATAAGAAGGGAGCTGGGAGATGTGGTCAGAAGGAAGATTGATTTAGCTGGTGGTTCTGAACCCAACAAGGAAGTATTAAGAAGAGCAGTATGTGCATCTGTGTGTGACTTTAGGCAGATAGGCAGTGGGTGAAAGCTGCACTGTGGCAGGAGTCTTTAGCTGCAGCAGAAACCTTAGGGAGATGTCCCAGGGGAAGAAACTCTCTTCTCCCTTCCCTGAGCTGCCCTGCAGTGTCAGATGGTCTTTCTGGGAAGGGTTAAATGGTCTCAGAGGTGGCAAAGCATCTTTATCCCTTAAACATTTCCATCTTCCCCCCACCCCTCCTTTCCCTCCCCACCTCTCAGACACCTTCACAGAGAAGGTCCTGATCATAATTTTCCACGCTGGCACAAATTCTTTCATGCCCCTCAGACCCCTGCACACTGACCCCAAAACAGCCAAAGGTAGGATGTCCATTCATTGGAAGCTGCAGATTTACTTTTGAGTTTCCTGATTCTCTCTTCAGGTTTTCTGCTGTGACACTTCCTGGACCTCTTTCATGCTACATGAATGCCTCTGTTCTGACCAGCTGAAGTCTGTGGAAGACATCTAGGTACCAAAGAAGTAGATACCGTAGTTATCTACTTATGATGGGAATTAGACCTTCCCAAAAATCCTACATCTTTCTACAATTTGTGCTCAGTGATCCATGTTTGCTCTATTGCTTTGTTTAAAAGTTTAATTTAAAAATTATCTTCATGGTAGTGAAAATTTCGTCTGCCTTCTTAGCTGGCTAAAGAAAAGCTTCTTTAAATGGAGTAGACTGTCATTGCCCTAATGAGCTTCATCAGCTGGGCAGGAATTAATTAATTGAGTTAATCTATGACCCAGATAGCTAATGTGAGTTTAATGTCCGTAGCTACTAAAATCTGATGGTATCCATGGCACTTGCAGAAGGACCCCACACATTCATCTGACCTTTATTGCTTTTTGTACTGTATATTGTTTGAACAGGCTTACACAGTGAACACACTGTTATACATTAAACAGCAAATAAAGTTTATACAGTAGCTGTAGAGCAAGCAGTGACAACATGCTCTTCTGGGCACAGCTGCATGCCAGCACAAGAGAGCAAAAATGACAGAGCCCAATGGCTCTGCTGTTTCTTGCTTCTCCTAAGGTTCATGCCAGAAATGAAAGGCAAAAGGATTTTCACAGAGCTTCTCTAGCAAAAGGCTGGTAGGATGCAGAAAATACTCTCCTTCCCCTGCTTTTCTGATTCAAAGTCCTTCAGAGGAAAGCCAATAGCAGCATGGCTCCAAATTCAGACATATCAAATAAAGTTGTTTTCTTCATAAATCCTGAAAAGTTATAGTGCTAGTTGCATGTGACATATGCAACATTTCTTCTTGAGACATCTTTTCTAAATTGCATTTCATGCTCGAAAAATCAACCTTTCCTTTGAAGCTGTGTCACTTTTATTCCCTTCCCCATGTCTGATTACTAGAAAAAGAATATTTCAGCCAGTTACATTTCCAAATATAGAGAAATATTAGGATTAATTAAAATAATAATTAAAAAGTTGAAGCCATACTTTATGTGGTACTTTGAATTAACTTAGTGACAGACACTAAACTGATCACAAATAGCAGATCACAAATAGCTATTTTATTTTCTATCTGAGTGTTGAGCAACTTCCTAGTTTGTGGTTTTAAGATTAATTAAGCCTTTAGATCAAAGGTGTCATGAGGAGATGCTCTTCAGCTAAGGCAAAATAGGAAGCCTCTAAGTGGTATATTGGTAAATGAAGACGTTTAGTACGCTGAATATTGCTAGAGTTACTTAGTCTGACTATGCCCACTCTAAAACATCCCTAAGAATTTTGCTTCCTATATGCCATAGGGCTGAGCATGATGAAGACTTGAAGGAAACAGCCCAGAGTTCACAGAGAGCAAAACTATGTGCAAGGTCTGGCAAAATCTCTTGGAGAGCAGCTGAGGGGTCTGAGCTGCCAGAGGAGCAGGCATGGTAACTGCTAGCCAGGATGGCACTTGCTGGTTAAGAACACAGTGCAGTGTAAACAGCTTTATATCAGACACTCTGTCAGGAGCACACAGACTGGTTAACTGGGGTGATCCAGTATGTGACTGGGAAAGCTGGGTGTCCATGTGCAGGAATAACTGTGAGTTCAGCTGCCTTGACAATGTGATCTACCACACACAGCCGTGCATTTCCAGTCCTGACCACCACGGTACAGTGCTCACAGCTTTGGTGACCTCTGTGTGCCTGTGTCAGCCCCTCTGGAGCCAGGCTGGGATTGCCCCTGGGAGCCAGCAGCCAGGCTGCTGTGAAAACGAGTAAATCAACAGAGTGTGAGGGGCACACGCTTTTTTTGCCTGGGCTTCAGAAATACAATTTTACCCCTTCAGACCCAAGGGGTTTTTTTAACCTTTGAAGATTTCACTGGCTTTTCTTTGTGATCACTGCACTGCTGATTGCTGCTTTTTGTTTCCAAACTCTTTGCAAACTCTGACCTTTTCTATTGTCTCCTATTTGGTATGAAGAGGTCAACTCCCACTTTTTATTCACCTGTTATGATAATTTCAATTTGTACAGCCAGACAACTACTTTATTTTTCACCCCTTGTTCACTGATTCACAAACTTATTTTAAGATAATCTCTCTAAATATTCCTTCAAAATCTCTCTTGAACACAACTTCCTCCCAAACACTATTATTTCACAATTAAACTACTCCTTATAATGCTGAAGGAGTTAAGTAGGGGGACTTATAACTTTCCGTAGTGGAGTAGGAATTATTAGGCTCTGTTCTGGTAAGAAGAGAGGGAAAATGTCTTATTTCAGTTGGGATATAATGGCTCCTTAAATATTACCACTCTGGGGAAAATGCTGAAAGAATTATTCACCCTGCTCCTTCCCACCAATTTTGCAAGATGCTGAAGTTACCACTTTTGAGGGAATTGTAAACCTTGATGTCACAGCACAAGGGGAGAAATACTCCTGGAAGAAAAAGCTTCTGTTCCATATATGCCATTCAGTAATTATTTGCCATTTACTTAAAGTAAAACTAGGGAAGAAGAACTTCTCGCTTTCAGAGTAGACCTTTAGAGGCAAAAGGGATTTTTCCAAGAAGAGTGAGTAATGTGTTGCCCTTGTAGTATTGTATGAAAAACAAGAGAGCAGACTACATTTGTATTGTTAAGGCATTTGTCCTCTTCTGGCCTCTAGTGTATGTAAACATAGCAACCAATAAAAATTTGTATTCCAATGCATTTTTTTCTGTGTTTTTATAGCGTGTAATTCTAAAGGGCCTTCTATTCCTCCTACGTTTTCATTTCTGTAAGATAAACAAGAGATTTACTATGTTTATGGGATTTCACCACCCAGGCAGGCAGGCACTCAGTGCTTATGAGGCTAACTATAATATTTACCTAGTTTGGTCTTCATTTGGGCTTTAACTGATATTTTGCCATGATCCTGGGTAATTTTATAATGAAATTCTTTGTTCACGAGACCTTTGAGAAACAGTGGAAAATGAAGCTAAACGAAGAAAAAGAAGAATCATTAGGAAATATTCAATGAACCTCTGTTTAGCCAGGTTTGTTTTAGGGTTTTCTTGACCACAGAAATCTTATTTCTGCAATGGCATATTTATCCTGTAACCAGATGGCTGGATTCACCAAGCAGTACTCATAATTACTGGTGCTCTGAAAGTTTTACTAGCTAATAATATTTCTGGTGAAAGGCATGGAAAATTATTTTCTTTAAGTCTGCAGTTTTAGGAAAGCAAGTTTTCTAAATTGTTTTTCTAGTCGTTTCTGTAATTTTGCTGAGGCCCTTGCATGAGTTTCAGATCAGTT
The DNA here is from genome assembly GCA_013400855.1 of Buphagus erythrorhynchus. Lineage (NCBI taxonomy): Eukaryota > Metazoa > Chordata > Aves > Passeriformes > Sturnidae > Buphagus > Buphagus erythrorhynchus. The sequence continues at coordinate 8,798 of VZTT01002021.1, forward strand.
CCAGATCCAACTGTCTCATTTTTGGAAACCTGTAGAAACTAATAAACCCTCTCTTTTCTTGGTACAACAGAGAATTCTTCCCCTAAATACTTACAACATGTGGTTCAATAGCTGAGTCAGAGAGCTGGCTCATGTTTAGCTTTTATCTAATTTACTTTACTTTTGTAATAGCACAGGGAGTGCAAGAGATAGGGACGTAGATGAGAAAGTGACAGGTGCTCAGAATTTTATTTAAGATGGTTGATTGGTTTTTTTTTCAGTTTGAAATTGTTGATATCATCCAACTAATTTAAAAGTTATAAGACGACTTTCACACAACCTACTCCCCATCTACAACCCTTACAGGCTACAAAAAATTCTCACACCAAACAGCCTGCAAGATGGGAAATTAAATTGTTCAAAATTGATGCTCTCAGAGATAAGGAATCCTGACACTGCTTTCTCACTTTCACATCCATATGCACGTGGGCCTCAGCTAGGAAAGCTGCATCTCAATCTTGACCTGAAGCCATCTGCTCTTTTGGGGACCGGGTTCTTCCATATGAACTGCTCTGTTAGGGTCAGCTTGACCACTTTCTGGACTTCCACAACACTTTTACAGCCCTTCAGATACTGATTTTTCTAGGTCTTAAGGTGGATGTCCAGGGTTGCAGAGTGTCCCTCACAGAACAGAATAGATATTGCTCAGTTTTGGACACTTAATTCTTGAATAAGAGTTGAACAAAGGGCAGTGTAGGTGCATTGTATGTGAGTGAGTGCCACAGACCCTGCAGAGATTTGGAAAGAACATCTGTATACTTAAGTTAGACAGAAGCTGTGGTTTTGTGTTTCCTTTTGTGTCATATTTAAAGCCATATTTAAAGCCTAAAAAATATTTATATTTAAAGCATATTTTTGTTCCATATTTAAAGCCTAAAACCAATCCTACCTGCAGTACNTATCTGTATACCTAAGTTAGACAGAAGTTGTGGGTTTGTGTTTCCTTTCTCAGTGCCATATTTAAATCTTAAAACCAATCCTACCTGCAGTACAGACAATCAATACAGCTGGCTACAGCTCCCATTGACATCCACACAGCATGTAGACATGCAAAATTTTGATGTAAATGTGATGTACTCGCCTAATGACTCACAGATTTACAAATGAGGACTAACCATTTTCATGGAAAACATTTACAGAGCTAGCAAGAGTTAACAGTCTTAAAAGACTAAAAACCTGATGTGCCCCTTTAATACTGCCTGTACTGGCACATCTTCAAAGAAATATAGCTGGCAAGAATATCCATGTGATTGTGCATGTAATAGGTATTGGCTAAGCCAGCAGTTCTCCCAAGGACTCATGAGAAATTCTCTGCTTGAATTCTCAGTCATCAAGGAGCTCTAGATTTGCTAGAAATAATGCATGCCAAGTGGGGTAGCAGTACCTGGTTCTTTAACCAAGGAGGTCAAGGGCATTGGCCTTCTCCAATTCTCCACAATCTTGTGGAATTCCTTTAATGCATAGACTTGAGATCCCCAGATGCATTTCCTTCCTTGCAAGGCAGTTGCAAAAGTGATACTTTAGTAAACCAGAAGGCACTTTAATCCTAAAAAAAAAAAAAAAAAAAAAGGGGCTTGAAGAGACCTAGAGCAGAAAAAGAATCCAACATAACAAGCTGTTGTAGGACATTTTTAATATATGGTTTTATGTTAGCCAAGGGTAAATCATGGTGGTATTCTTTCAGACTTTTTCTGATTTGGTGACTATTTATAGTTCTTATTTCAATAGGTGCATTTCAGACAAATCAAGAGAGTTCACAGCTCACAGGAACTTTCAAGTACAATTTGTTATTTTTCAAATATGACAACTTGCTGCCTACAACATTCCCTATTGCTTCTCAAAAGCCTTAATTTTGCTTAATGTCAGGTCAGACTGTTTGGAAATACAAAACAAAAGCACTGCTCAGAGAATCTCCATCCCCTCCACTTAGGGCTGACTTTGGGGAGTTTTAGGTCAGGGCTCCTGTGACTTCAGCTACACTACTGCTGTCTCTAAACATTTCAGAAATGCATTTTTTCTCAGGTAGGGCCTTGACACCAAAAGCATCAGAGGCAGATGACTGATGAAGGCATGGAGAGACCTGTCTGGTAAAATCTGTGCAAAATGGAGGTCAAACATTGCAGAGTTAATGCAGTTTAGTTTTACCCCTCATTGTGCATCCTGTATGCCCAATATTCCAGCATGGTCGGGGTAGATGCTACTTTTTTAGTTAACAAAGGAAGTCATCAAGGATAAAAATGCATATCTTTGAGATTTTATTAGTTACCTGAGGGTGCTGTGCTGGTGGAGGATGAGGTGTTATCCCTGATAACACTGGGCCACAACACAGGGGCAGTCCACTCCATGTGCTGGCTCCACGTTTTCTCTCCCTTGGGTCACTATGTCTGAAGTATGAGGGGCATTGGTATGTTGAAGTGTGACCAAGGGTTCCTTGTACTCTTCAGAGAGATTTTACTCTCACACTTCTCTTCTTTCCATGTTGCTCCTGAAAACGTGAAGTTTCTCAGTCTGCTGGTGTTATCTTGGCTCAGGGTGACGTTTTCCTCTTGATAGAATTTCAGTTTCAGTCAGAGCTGATTCAGGGTAGCTACAGCTGGGTCCATGTGTTGCCTTTGGTTTTAAGGCAGACTTTCTGAACATTTGTAAAGCTTTCACTTTTTCTGTTAAATCATCGTGTTCTTGCTGTACTCCCCCTAGCTCCACCATGGAGCTAAAATAACTGAGCAAATCAGCTCAATACTCTTGTTCTCTTCCAGCTCTTTGAGCTTCTTTCCAGAATCCATCTAAGTTTCCAATAAAGTCTTTGAACTTAACTGCTAATTTGAGAAATCACTGGTCTGCCTTTTAAAACTTTTTTTTTAATTGCTCTTATTTGTAGTTGCAGGGAAGTTACCAAAGCATAGCTGGGAACTATCCCTTCAGCTGAGATAATTTTTCCACCCTCAAAAAACTGCATTTAACCCATTAGACACCAAATGAACTTTCACTGTTTTCCATAGGAAAATCTCACTATTGTGATAAGAGGATAATTAAGAATTTTTACAAACGTTTCTATTTTAGTTATTTAGTATTTACTAGCAAACAATAAAACTGGGGTTGTTCCTGGGTTTCATTTTGCAGAATTGGGCAGAGGGGAAGGGAAAAAATGAGGCAATATGAACAGTTTCCTATTTACATTCATTCTTGCCTTCCCTTTAACGTGTGTCAGGTAGTGCACAGTTAACTGCTCCCCTAAACCTCACCACTCCCAATGGGGAGCAATGACTGAGCAATCTGCATTAGTAGCTGTGGATGAAGAGACTTGTAGCTTGGCAGCCCTGTGCAGAGCTAAAATCCTTGGCTTGTCTCCAACAGCAGATGTTTGCCTCTTCAAGCAAGGCTGAAACAATTTTATTTTCCTGAGATAGAAAATGCATTAGACAGGTATAGCTGACTCAGATTTTCCATGGAGCATTGCTAGTTCTCTTTCTTTAAAATCTGTAGATGGTGGATATAAGGGGATGATTATAGAGAAAATATTTTGCATTAAGCAAGTCTAGGTCTGTGTGAATAGGTTGGCTAGAGGCTGGGGTTTTTTTTCCCCACAGGGCTGTGGCAAGGTCTGTGCTTGCTCACATGAAAGGCTTTATTATCTCTTACTGCAAAAATGCACACCATGGTTTTCTCTCCACCACATGACGTGCCAGGGCTCTCCCAAAGCAAACCACATTGCAGAAGCATTTAGCAGCTCTGACCCAGCCTAGCCAGAAGCTAAAGCCCTCCAGCAGTGTCAGGGATCTCCAAGCCCCTCAGTGGACTCTGATTCCAGCTCCTCCTAAGGAGGAGGGCAGAGCTGAGGCTGGAAACCCGGGGAGGAAGCAGTGTCCTGAGTGTGCTGAGGCTGAGCTCAGGCTGTGTTGGAGAAGTGCCCTCCAGCTGTTGATGCTGAGAGGGCACTGAAGGAGATCCTGACAGTTCATTGGCACCATCAGAGTGTTCTACCCATCCATTAAATGTGTTACCATTGTGAACCCCAGCTGAGGACTGGGCTCTGTGTGTCTGGTGTTTGTGCAGAGGTGCTGGCAGCGGGAGCTGCAGGGCAGCCTCTGTGAGGAGAGGTCAGGGCTGTCCTGTGCCAGACACGACCAGTTCCAGCCCATCCCAGAGGGCTCCATCAGACCCACCACACAACACAGCTGAGCTCCACAGCCAGGGTGGGGGCACCTCTGGGGAATGCATTTGAGAAAAAGGAAAGCACATTGTGTAGCAGCTGTGAGAGGGAGGACAAAAATAACAAGTGAAAGAAGCGGCCCCACAGACATTCAGATCAATGCAGAGGAAGGGGCAGGAGGTGCTCCAGACCCTGGAGCAGAGATTGCCCTGCAGCCCCTGGAGAAGCCCCTGGTGAGGCAGCAGTGCCCCTGGGTGCAGCCTGGGGAGGACTGTGGTGGAGTAGAAACCCACACTGCTCGAGGAGCCCATGCCAGAGCAAGTGGAAGTGGCTGAGAAGTTGTTGCAGTTTGTGGAGAGCTTGCCCTGGAGCAGGGCCCTGGCAGGACCTGCAGCCCCATGGAGAGAAGACCACTCTGGAGCAGTCTGCTCCAGATAGATTGGATCCTGCAGGAAAGACCCATGCCAGAGCAGTTCCTGTCATCACTGTCTCATCTGTCATCATGCTGGAGCTGAGGAAGATCAGGAATAGGAAGGGGTGGCAGAGATGAAGCATTATAAATGGATCTCAACTCCCCTGCCCCTGTGTTTGCTTTCCTGCACCACTCAGAGAGAGGAGTAGAGGAGGTAGGAGTGAAATTGAGCCTGGGAGAAGGAAGGGGTTGGGGGGAAGGTGTTTTCAACTATATCTTTACTACTATCCTACACTATTTTTAATTGCCAGTTAATGAAATTAACCTGCTGCAGCACAACTTTCCCTTCACATGGTGCTGTTGGTAATGTTGGCTTCTGCCTGTCAGCACTCAGGAAGGTGCCCAAATCACTTTCTGCACCCTGAACATCATCTGAATGGACAGAATCTTCTTGGAGGCACTCAGCAGCCTGAGCTTGCTGAAGTGAGTGGAGGTCAGTACGATCAGCTGGCATGTGGACAACAGAGATCTCCAGCTGCAGTCACCAGTTTCTGGAACCAGAGGATGAGTTTTGCCACATCTGGTTCTCCTAGGGATCTTGTGCATGCACAAGACCATTAAAGATGATGTGCAGCTTTCACTGACACAAAAACTAAATTTTTGCCTTGCCAGAAATGTTGGGCTCCTTATTCTGGAGCAAATAGTGAGAAATGCAGAAGGGAGCAAAGGTTTGAAGCTAGTAGAAGGCAGTTGTCAAGCTAGAAGGAAAAGGATTATTCTTTACCAAGGAGCATCCACCATCTAGGAGAGGAAAGGTATAACAGCTCTGTCTCTGTTTCCCTTCCTCTGGAAGGACTGCAAAGATGAAGGAGGCTTCTCCTGGGATTCACAGTGGAATGAGAGGGAGGGAAAGAAGGGTTCTCCAGCTGAAAGGGATAGACCTGTTTGTGAGGTGAAGACAGGAAATGGGAGACACAGGAAGTTTCTCAGCCAACAGCAGAAAGTTGTATCTTCATACAAAAACACCATGATAACTACACAGAGAATGTGTATCTGTTGGAGATCAGCCATCTGTTGATGGCTGCCTACTTGGCCCGAGTAACTTTGTAAAAATGGCTACGATGTTTGTACCCAAATGTCTGTTTTGAAGTAAAGAAGAACTTGCCACAAGATTTATTTATTTGTTAATTTTGCATCAGATCAGTTCTAGTCCTACTTTGGAAAGAATTTCCTGGGATGTGCACAAGCTCTTCTCTCTGCACTGGAGAGTATAAGTGCTCTAGCCTAGTCTTCCTTAGCAGCTGGGTTCACAATTTTCCCCAGGAAGAGCAGGCCATCAGTGGTTTTGTCAATAATCATCATCATGAAGGGCCTGTTGAAGGTGATGTGAGGAGGAGGAGGAAATGGTAGGCTCAGTGGCATTATTTCCATCACAGTCACTGCAGCAGCCTCTGTGCCATTCTCTCTAACATCCACTGTGGCCTTGTGAATTGCCTGCAAGGAAAACAGATTATAATCAAGGCATAGAAGACAGAGAAGCAGCTGGGGGAAAATTTGCTTGCTTTAACACTGTAAGAAGGTAATTATTAAATCATGAATGTAGAACCAGTGCAAAAAAAATACTAGTGTCTAGCCTTTCCAAGACAAGCAAAGTTTGCTCTGAGTTAGGAAAAGTTTTCTTCAACAGTTGGAGTCAAACGTGCCTGCTCGCAGAGATGGAGCAACATAGAGGATATTTTTTATTCTGTTGTTTCTCAGAGTAAGATTTTTCCCTAATACTGAACACAAAAGAATTTTTTTCATTTTGTATCAATTTCTGTGTAAGCAAAATAATTCTCTCTGCAAAAATAATAGTGACAAGCTTTATAGAGTGTCTTTCTGTAACAAAGCTCACAGATAAGATTTTTCAGGGCTTTCTGTGGTAGGTATAGCAAATTCGTGTTTAGGAATTCACATGAGCTATTTCATTGGTTTTGGACAGCCTTCTGTTTTCTTCCTTCATTGTCTGAAACACACCTAAAATTTCCTCTCAAGAGTCTCTGCTTACCCTTCACCAATTTACTTGGCTTTCCAGGCATCAATCCTGTATCTACAATCCAGGTGTTTGCACATGACATCGGGAGGAATGTGCAGAATCACAAATAATATATGATGGAAGGACCTCTAGAGGCCATTGAATGCCACCAGCCCCCCTGCACTGTGTCACTCCTGACACCAGAGAAGGTTACTCAGGATCTAATCCAGTCAGGATCTGAGTATTTCCAAGGATGGAAATTACATAACTAACCCATACTTGTTTTTTATCATCTTCATGGTGATTTTTTTACATAATACACAATCAGAATATTCCATTTTCTATCTTTTGTGTATTGCCCCTTGATGTATCACAGTTGATCTGCAAGAAGAGTCTGTGTCCACCTTGTCTGCACCTTTCTAATAAATATCTGTACCCAGTGCTAAGAACCTCCCCCCTTCATTCTCCTTCTCCTGACTGGCAACTCCAGCTCTCCCAATAAAACCAGTGCTCCAGGCACACAGTTCACCCTCCACTCCAGGGTGTTCACATGTATTAGGGAGCCCCAAACTGGATGTGTTGAACTCCAGAGGTAGTCTCACAAGTGAAGAGTAGAGGGAAGGCTCACCTCCCTCATGACACAAGGCATGTGTCCTTGGGACACTAGGGAAATAATTTTGTTTATCTGTATACTCATTTCTTGTTTGTGAAATGGGGCTATCCCCTGTCCCACAAGTCTGTTGTCCATATAAATTCTGAAGTGCTCAGACAATGTAATAATGAAAAGTGTATACGTAGTGTAAGAATGACTATTCCCAGACTTATGATTCTTGTCATGCATTACTTCTTTAACATCAGCTTTTTTTGAAATTATTCCTCCTATGCTTTCCAGTTGTTTTCTTTTTCAGAGACTTTCAGCTAAGTTTGTAGGATCACTGTGCAGTAAACAATTTAATATTAGACTGTAGGAACAACAGCCATTTAATGCCTAACCTTTTCCTTCCTTTATTACCATCATTAAGCAATGACCACACTCCAGGGGTAGGATCAGCCTATTTGTAGGATTAAACTTGCATACAAACAAGGCAGAAAAATCTCTTAATTACCATCCCTGCTTGCATACTTACTTTGGAAACCTTTAGAAGAAGATTTTTTGCCACTCCAGAGAGATCAGCCTGATCACTGAAGACCTCTGTCACATCCATTTTCTTAAACAGGCTCTTAACATCATAGGAGCCGGAGACAGAGAATCTTGGAAGATCCAAGTAGATATCTCTTTTCAAAAATAAATAAAAATGTGGGTTTGTTATTGCAAGATCCCTTGAAGCAAAATCTGTAGCAGGTACATATCTATCCCAAATACCCATGGAGCTAAGGCTTGGCTTTTTAAGACAGTGATAAATCTCATGTTAGAGAAGCAGAAACTGAGATACCTGTGTCAGCAGCCACAGTCTGATCCATGGTGCAGGGGTAGAGTGATGGTTTATGAAAGTGACTACTAGAAAGTATAATCCAGACTGGAGAAAAAGAAATTGTATTTTCTTTTTAACTGGATTCCTCCTACTGAAGGCAGGTTCCTGAGGGCAACCTGCTCATGTGCAGGATCCTGACAGCTGGGAGCTGTGACTGGGGGAGCCAAGAGAGCTCCCCTTTGGTATGAAATCACACAATAGCTAGTCTGTAAGAACCTGAGTAGTGCTCATTCCTCAGAGCTGCACTTAGCAACTCATCATGGTATCTTAAGCTTTACCTTTTGTGGATGAGTAGTTTTGGCCTGTTCAATATTTAAGCAAAGCCACAATTAAAATATTACCTTTTTTTAAATGATCTCAACCAATCAGACACTGTTTCTTTTAGCAGAGCATCTTCCACCTGTTGCATTGTCCCTTCATCAGGCAGAACAAAAAATGAAGTAACATTTCCTTTGTATGGGATTTCTACTACCCAGCAAGACAACTTCTCATCCCTGTGGACATTAAAGCGCTTGTTTTGATGCATCATTTTGACTTTAACAGAATTTTTGGCATCCAAAAAGAAGTCTTCATCTCTCGTGTTGAAACTGTTGAAAGGTCTTTCCCAGGAGCCTTTAAAAAAAAAATGAGTATAGAATTGAAAGAAAAAGGGACTAATAAAGGCATGTCACATTTAATTGATGCTTAAAATAATATACTTGTAGAGACAGAAACAATCTTGTCTCAATTTAAGGATGCTTGTTCCCTGGCCATGGAAAGAAGCTTCACCTCTTTTTAATGGTTTTAATAAAAATCACATAAGAAAAGTATAGATTGAGGCTTGCAGTAGAAAAGAGATGAGCCTTTGCCTGTTCAGATAATGGTAAATCTTTCACAGACTCCAACTATACAAGCTTCAGGCTTATTCCTTTCATGTACGTGTCATCTGTGACCATGTCCTGCATAGCCATATACCTGTGCCTTTCAACAAATGATCATAAGGTTCAGCTCTGAACCTAGTTTAAAATTTTTATGACATTGATCAATACTTCCACTGGCTCTTTTATTTTTTTTCATTCTTTTTAAAATTTCTCATATAGAAAAGATTCTTCATACCTGTCTTTCAAATATTTTCCTGTGTAATTTAAAAATAGAAAGATATGTTTTAAATTAGATGATAGGATGCATTCACAATGTGAAAAAGTTTTG
>VZTT01002021.1:20857-40153 GCA_013400855.1 Buphagus erythrorhynchus
ATTCTTGATACCGATTTTCAGATGCAAGTCATTAGTACTACTATTAGAACTACTATTCTTTGTGGAAATACTCTTCTACTTGGCCTCTGGTCAGTCTATTTCCAGTCAGTTCTCTCACTTTGTGACCAAGGAGCAAAGGAAAAAGACAATAATGTGGTATTGCCAGGGAAGAATCAGCTTTTCTGAGACATTATATGTGAAATAGTTCTTGGTTCTGACCAGCATGGCCTCAGTGCATTCCTAAGTGCCTTGGGGTGCATGGCTGAACTCATGTATTGGCACCCATCTATCTGCTAAGTACTTTGCAGAGGGACCAGCTTTTGCTGGTACATTTCTGTGGTACCCATGGTCTTGTTATGACTTTGGTTTTCAAGCACTGCAGAGATAGTCTGTTATAGCAGTGTATAAAACCCACCTAAATGCTCAGCCCTTAAACTGTTTTTATATTTCTGCCTCTTATATAACAGCTCTGACTCAAGACCTTTAAAACTGAGGCTAAATCGAGAAAGTTCATTGACACTCTATACTGCACATAAACTATCCATAAAGTTGCAAAGCTCAAGACTCAGGAGCTTAGGAAACACTACAGTGGAATCTGCCTTGCTGTGTATATTTAGTTTGACAACGTTTCCTTTTCCTTTAACTGACATAAGCAAATTCTATATAACCCCCCAGTCTCTCTTCTGTCCTACTGAGGGAAGAATACCATGACATATATGGAAAAGACTGCTCTCCATATACATAGTAGATGTGGCAAAACAGACATGACTGGCACCAACACCAGTCTTTTATTAAAAACTTTTCCTGCCTTCCTTCAATGAATTTCTCTCAAGCAACTCTGACTCCCTTCCTCATAGGTAGCTCTACATAGCACTGACTCCTTCTCTTCTCTCTGCAAGTTCTCTTCTTCTTTCTGCATGACTGGCTAACCCCAAACTGTCCCTTACCTGGATGCTTAACGCTGTCTGTCCCTTGCTCAACCACGTGTCCCTTCCCCCTCACAGCACAGCCAGCAGACCCAACCCCAACCATCCCAAACTGCAGCAGACTCAGCCTCCAACTCACCCTCAGCTAGCTGACCCACTTTTACAGCACCCATCCTCATTGGGCAGGCAAGGGTGTCTCCACTCCTCAGTAATCAGTACAGCTGTAATTCACTGGAAAATTTGCCTTCTGCACTATCCTTACAAACTATTCTCCTACACTTACAAACTATTCTACAACACATATAGTGACTTACCTAAATTATCTCAAATGACAGAAACTCAAACCCTTGAAGCAAGCAGTGGCCCTCAGGGAAATAGAGATGGACTGAATACTGTTCATAGCAGCTGTATACTTATTCTGGGGAATGAGATTCTGCCCAGAATCTGCCCCAGACTGTATCTAATGCCAGGTTCAGATCTTGCAGCAGACTTTTTCTGGGGAGTTGTTATATCCAGGTTCCCCCTTTTCTGGATGTCCATTATGAGAAATTGGAGAGATAAGCTGTTGAAGTGCTGAGTATGGGACCTATGCTTAGCACGTCTAAAATACTGGGTATGAACACTGACTCAGGAAAAAAAAGGCATTCCAGCACTTGATAATTCATTTTGTTCTGGTAAAACTAGTTTCATAATTCTCCAAAACTGCCTCTGAGAGAGACTGATTTCTCTTCCAGGCCACTTGACTGCAAGTACCCTGGTCTTTAGGCACACTAGACAGAAATGAAGCTACTCTCATTAGCCCTGCATCACCCTGGAATAGTTGGGACATTGAGATTTCAATTACATTTATTCCTCTGGGAGCAGAGACAAGGTTTTGTTCTTCATCTTGGTATTGATTGTTGGGTATTCCTTTTGGACCTCATATCCCTGTCATCCTGTCACTATAGCTAGGAGCTGGATCGCTGAATGAATTCTACTTCAAACATTCAGAACATTCTTCCAGAAGCTAAAATAATTTCCAATTACTGTACAAAACAAATTAATCTCAGCAGTAAATAGCAGGAATCACATACAGCATAAATTCAAAGACCTCTAAGAAAGCATAATATGGTACTTACTGTGCTGGACTTTTCTTTCACAGTGCTTCTTCCCTCTTACTCATTTCCTTCCTAGCATTAAGTAAATGTCCACTGGTAAAGATTAAACAGGGCAAATAAGAGTTATTTGCAAAGCAAAGATTGAGTAAACTATTTCTTCCTGGATATCAAATATTTAAAGTCTTTTTCCCATCACACAGCCAGAATGATGCCAGCACCTATGTCTCTAAAGAAAGAGAAAGACCAGGCACATTGCTATTTTTGGCTCAAACTAAACTGTAAGTAAAAGAGCTTTACCAATAACTGTGGTAAATGAGTTCCTGAAAACAGAGCATGAGAAGAACTGGAAAGCTAAGAAAAGGCCAAAAACATGGATACCCTGCCCCACTGAACTTTCTGCACGGGATACCCTGATGCAACAATGCCATCTAATTGAGCACCCAAGGCAGCAGCAAGTTTGTTCATGTACAGCTCCACCCTGCCCTAAATGGCATTATTTGATGGGCTCAGAACACAGGTTAGCTTTTTGAGGGACCTTTGATGAGTACTTTAGAAACAACTGAAGTGAAAAATAAAGCATAGCATGGCTTGAAAAATAACCAAAATAAGAAAACAATGGAAGAATGAAATAGGCAAACTTTTCCACTGCAAAATGTTAACTGAGAAGAGAGAAGATCTTAACCCCTTGTGCTATCTATGCATAGGATAAACGTGAATTACATACATATCATATGTATCTTACACCAGGATCCCTCTCAGAGGAAGCTGAATCAGGCACAATTTAGCTATTTAGAAGGTTATTTAAGGATGAGGTGCATGACACTTATCCTAATTAGCAATGACTAATTATTTCCATTGAATGTACATGATTTTGCCCCAGGCGAACTTACCATTTATCTACACATAGGAATCAACCATCATAGTTATTGCTATGTAACTACTCTCTCTTACAAGACAGAGGAAGGCTTGGTCAGAATATATTCCTACAGAGAGGGACTTTTCCATGACATATGCCAGTACCCAGAAAGTTTATTGCAGTATTATGTAAAATGTCCAAGTCTCAGGAGTAGTAAGTACGCTGTTGCTTAACTCTAGCAAAGACAGGATATTTTTCTCAAGCCTAGGCCTGCCTACATAGACAGCATTAATCTTTCAGCCCAGTCCTAATGCTTGGCTAACCATCTGAAGGATGCCACTGTTTCTTGAGAAGAATTTCTGGGAACAGCAAAGCTGCTGCAGTGATTCCTCTCCTTTCTCCCAGGAGATGCAGCAGCATTCAGCATGTCAGGGAGAGAGTGTAAAGTTGCTTCTGTCCCTGTTCACAACTCCTAGGCACCAGATCCTCTGACCCTGGCCCAAGTGTCTTCCTAGACAAAGTTAAGACCAGCAGTTATAGCAGACTCACAAATGATCATTTTCAAAGAATCAGCTTCCCAGCAATTCCAACAATTCAGCATGGTTAATGAACCCATCAGTCATGCCTAGTCCTTTGAAAATCTCCCTTAGGTCACAGATGTCAGAAATAGAAACTCTTTGATAATATATGTTGCTTCTGTTGAAGGCAATGGAAAATGAGGCTGAGTCAGCATACACAGATATCACCCGCACGTCAGCCAGGTGGCAAGTCTGTGAAAACACAGGGAGAGGAAAGCAGTTTGTTATTTCACTGCACATTCCTGTTGTTGACAATGGCTGTGTCCCCAGAACATGGGGAAATGCAAGGCCAAACTATAAATTTTGTATAGTTTACAAAAGGAGAGCCATCCAGGGGAATTGCACAGAAGAGAGCGTGGAGTTCCTGGATGCTTTGAGATAAGTGGTGGCTGGGTCAGGGGCACTCTTGCTCCAAGAACCAGTGGAGTCATATAAAGGACTGACAAACATATTTTTCCCATTGTCCTGATAATGGTCTATATGGAAGGAATTAAGGAATAATTTCATTCTCTCTCTCCCTACTCGGACAGTGACCCTGTCAGTTATGCAATGTGTCTTGATTCCTCCTGGTAGGAGCAGTTTCATCCCATATCACTAACTTATGTCTGTTGCTGCTTGGTCATCTGATTATTATGTGCTGGCTTTGAAAGTTATGCTTGAGGGCTTTCCAGGGCAGAGGATTTCTGGTTGTAAAAACAAAAGATGACAAGATGGATGTGTACATTGCATGATAAATCCTCATGCAGCCATTTCTTGTTTCCCTACAAATATGTATCATTCAAGGTATGCCTACAAAAGTTCATCTAAATTGACTTCACACATGTGACTCCATTAAAATCAGGAGATTGGTATCATTGCAAAACTGGTGTAAGTAAAATAAAAATCAACTCCTTTCAGTAATTTTATCTTTTTCTGTAGAGGGCATCCCAAATACACTCTCCATGTCTTACAAATATTTCATCCTTTTCTCCTCAAATAATGAATGTGCTTTAGGCTCCCATTTCAAAAACCAGCATGACTAACAGGAGGAAAAAAAAACCTGAAGGCTAAGCAAAAGTCTGTGACAGAACTGGGAATAGAAACTTGACCTCTCCTACTTTGTTTTCAGCTTCTTTCACCAATGCAGTAGGAATCTTTGAATTGAATTTTCATATAAATTCGTAGTCTGCTAGAAGAAAGCTGTATAAGCAGAACCAAATACTCTATTTTTTCCTTCTGTGTTATATCTCAGAAGAAAATAAAGTCCTTTTATTTATCAGGTGTGATTCCTTTTGTCATAACAGACATTTTATCTCAGATGATTATTTCATCTGTGTTCAGAAAATAGTATTTTATATTTTCTACTTTGTCCGTACTTAAGCTCCTAGTATTGAATGAAAAAGTGTTTCCAAGAGCATACAAGCATTTAAGACCTGATGTGAATGCCACTGGAGTCAATCAGCTAGCATTGCAATGTTCAATATGGGTAATCTGTCACTGACAGCTCATCTCAGATTTTCCTGATATATTTTCCATTAAGTTCCCAGCTGAAGGTAGCAGAGTTGTACCTGACACTACCAAAGCTTTTCAAAGCTAGTCGTTAGAAGTTTTATAAAAAGCACTCAAATAAAACAGGGGTGAAAATAAGTAATAGTAGGTAGAATTCAAGACCAAAATTTTCCTCTCAAAATGTATCTTAGCTTGGATTTATTTTTTCAAAGGATGCATCAAACTTGAGTATTTAAGACTACAGACCAAATCCCTGAATTAATGACAATGATATGAGAACTTAGAGATGGCATGTGTAACTCCCAGAATTAAAATAAATGACAGAAAATGAAAATTGTTGTGCCCTCATGAGTGCCAGTGAGGTTAAAGACTATCCCTTCCAGTGCCTGAGCCTGACTGGAGACTCTGGAGACCAGGGAGAGCAGAGCAAAAGCAGAGAGAAGCTGACCAGGGAGAAGAAAACACTCTTGCCAGGTTCTCAGGTAGTCAGTTGTCTGTAAAACTGTAAGGAAGAGTGCTTGTTTCAGAGGACTATCCACTGGCAGCACCCAAAAGGATCTCCATTGTGGGCCTGCTGTTCCTGTGGAGCTTAGTTTTCTTACTCTGCTTGTGGCCACTGGGCTGTTGATAGTTGAGGACAACAGGCTCACATGCAGCAAAGGAGCATTTCATGCAGTCATTGATAAAGAAAAAGTAAAATTGTAAATAAATTTTATATCTGGGTACCATGCCAAAAACAACTCCTAAATTAATCTATCTGGCCCTTTGAGAACTTTATAGTTATTACTTTATCAGGTTATAGCCACATTGGTCATTCTGATTTGTCAGTAAAATAACTCCTAAAAATTTTTAGCAATCAAAAAATGAGTTTCCTTTTGTTCTGGCACTGTCTTTGAGAATGAATTGATCACCTGGGATTTGGGTATATCTCTCTGACTCAGCACTAATTTGGCATTAGTATTACTGCAGTTATGCTCTGCTTTAATATCACTGCCAGGTCTGAGGAGAGGGGAGCTCTGGTCTTTATCACTTCCATCTCTGCCTGTTCTCTCTGCCTGCCTCTGTACAGCTGTTGGAAGGACAGCTGTGTGATACTGGCCTTGGGTCCTGAGCCTTCTCAACAAGGGGTCCCACCTACCAAGGGAGACTCTCCAATGGCCTTTTACTGCCAGCTCATTCCAGTTTTACAGCATCAGGCCACACTTAGCAAGCAGCTGGGTCCTTGAAGTAGTGACAGACTTTCTGGATCATAACAAAAATCTTGGTTTCAGTATTTTTAAGGAGGAAATGGGATATAGATGATGGACAGTGCCTGTGCTTCCATAGTAAGTTGTATCACATTTTAAATTGCATTTGATTTCATTTATGTTACATAATAGAATTAAACTTTCATATTTTATGCTTCATGGTAGTTTTATGTGCTCAGCTTTGAAGTGTTTCTGGCATCTGCATCATCAAAGCATTGCAGTATCATCTAAGGAACAGCACAAATTCTTAATGAAGAGCAGCCTTTTGAAAATAAGCACTCACATTTACTATGAAAATAAGCTTACACAGTTACAGCAAGTGCTCAGGACTAATCAGGAGAGACCACCCAAACACATCTGTGCTAAGTGTGTAGGAGTCTCACAGTCTGTGACTTGAAGCAGTTTAGAAGGGCATTTATTGAACTGCCTAGTCTTATTCCACATCAGGGTCTCCAGTTCCCTCATTTCTGAGAAGTATTTGTGAAGGCTTATCAGCACTACCTGGCACTTAGTGTTGTTCAAAGAAATGCAGATTGCCAACAGAGGGGGAGCTTGTAGGGGGGCTGAGTGATGAAGGGACACTTTCCCACTCCTCTGTTGTTCACTCTGGCTCCGTTTGTGCCCGTCCCCAGAGCAGTTCTGGGGAGCAGGCCTGGCCATCAGCCTGCAGACACTTACATCCTTACACTTTTAGTTCAGTTTCAGACACATGCCACCATATGATTCTTCCAAACAAGTGCTAAGCATGTGTTTTGGAGTTAGCACTAGGGACATTTCCAGTAAGTAGATGGGATAACTTGCAGGGTCAGAGTTAAGCAATGTGGATATGACCTGTGATGAGCCAGTTGATCTCATGGTTAGAGAACAGATCTGAAAGCACTTTATTTACCAGCATAGATGTAAACTCTGGAGATAGGATTAATCTCATGTTTGTTTTTTTCTCCTTCCAGGTATTCATATCCTATCCCTTTTGAACATCCACTTACAAGGGACTTCTATTTACAAGAAACACAAGATTAATCTATAGTGCAATGCCAGTATGGCTTTTGGATATCTAGCCAAGTAAAACATTCCCCAGCACTTCTTCCACATAGGATGTTTGTGTAGAGTTGGTTACATTAACGGCCAGCTCAAAGAAGCCAATGCAATGTGGGTGGATGCCATCAGCTGTGAATGTCCTAAAGGAGAGTATGGAATAAGACTTGGCCTTCCAAGGAGGTGCCTAGGCTTGGTCTAAAGTGACTGACTCTCCCAGTGTATAATTTGCAGCTATGCCTTCCTTCTACTGGAAACCCTACCAATGTCAGAAGCCAACCTGTAGTTTGCGGAGAATTCATTTGGATTTATCCACTCAAATTTTATTTGCTTACAGTGTTTTAACTGAGTGTCTCAGCTGGATATTACCTTGCTTTTCAAAGATGGCACTGATCACTAAAAGGCTGATCTATCAAATTATTCACAATTCACTAATAGGTATATCTCAGTGGTTATTTTCTGTGGAAGGACGAAGCAAAAAGAATGTTTCTAAGAATGACTGCACGCTTTCCTGATTTCTTTGGAAAAAGAAAATTATTAGTAACTGTTGGGATATAATTTTATTCACAATGGACAATAATTCCATAAAATGCAATTCAAATCAATAAGACCAGCCACTGACCAGTCATTTTTCAGTTGGGTCTACAATTTTTCCCATGAAGAGGATGCTCTGAGTATACTGATCAACAATCAACAGCAAGAATGGATGATTGAATTTAACAGTGGGAGGAACAGAATGAGGAAGAAAATCTATGCTGCTGACAGCTGCAGCCTCTGTGCCATTCTCGTGAATCTTCAGCAGGGCCTTGTGAGTAGCCTACAATAAAATACAGCAAGAATTATTGTGGAAGATGTGGTGTGAAATTATTCAAATTAACACAAACTTAATTCAACTACTGCCTTTCACAAAAATTGTTGGTAAGCCAGGAACCAGGAAGAGGGGCGCTACAGCCCATTGTGAGTTTTTAGCAATGTTGTCTCAATAAGCAAATATTTATACAGTGTTCCTCACCACAAGTGTATCAATGCAGACCTCAGCAACTGCACACCTTGTGAAATTAATTGAAAGCAAAATAGCCAAGCAAATTCACTGGGAATGTCAGTTTCAAAAGGAAAGGAAATGGGGCTCCAGAACTGCTCTGTAAGTATTCCTAACAGCACATGCATTATTACAGTTTAGCCAGGTAGAAATTCAACCTTGATACAAAATTTTTTTGTTAAATTATTGAAGGGCATTTTTAATCTTTTACTAGCCCCAAAATGTTAGAAAATTATAAGTGCTGTTTTCAGAATGGCTGTAAAAACGCTGGTTTTAAATTTCACATTATTTTCAGTAAATGGGATATTTTTCTCAAGTCTGGCACATTTTACATTGTTAGCACTCAACAGAGCCTTCAAGGCAACAGCAGTTTCTAAATCCTTTAAAATTATAGAATGCATGTTAGAAAAAGGCCACTATTTTGGTGGATATGCTGATGCAAGACATGCACAACAGTTACCCATAGGCACTTCTTTTACATGCAGAAAATATGCTGTGTTTAGTTTCCTGCTTATATGCTAAACCCACTCCTCCATCTATCCTCCACCCTTGCTTGTCAGACAAAAGAAAATATCCATCTCTCCAGATCCTGGAGAAGTCTGAGGGAGTTTAAAGGGACTTTATCAGATAAATGTTCTATTTCAGAGTATCAGCCAGCAGTAGCAATAAGTAAAATTTCACAGGTGAGCTTAGGGAGAGACAATTGGCTGTTAAGGAATCCATAGATGGTTGTTTCTGCTGATAAACTTACTTTTGAAACCTTCATATCAGGGTTTCCTGTGATTCCAGACAGATCAGCCCGATCAGAAAACACATCAGTTACACCCATATTCATTAAGATCCTCTTTAAGTCATAGGTGCCTGAAATTGATACTTTTGGAATATGCAATTCCATCCTCCTGTCAATTCAAAAGTAAATTATGGTAGTTATTGCAACCAGAGCATGCCTTGGACTGAAGATTCCTAGCTTGATGGTGGTTCTTCTGTGCTAAAATGCTAGTCTTTTCATCTAAAAAACATGGCAAGAAAAGGAAGATAGGAAGATGCTGGTCTGAAGGACAGGAAAGTATGGAAGGAGAAATACATAATTTCATATGTCTTGTATGATTCTGCAACACTTTATGAGACATGTCACTTTATGAGACAGTAAACAGTAGTGCTGCCAGCATTTTTGGGACAAAGTTTGCATTCTTTTTCTAACCTTGAAGTTCTGCTTTTGGAATTCATGCCCCATTCACTCAGAGGGGTCTGACTGCTATGTCACAGTATTACCAATCTTAAAATATTTTGCTTGAGACAAGGGAAATAGAGACACTTAGCATCAACTAAAAAATATATGGGGAAAAAAGAATTAAATTTCCCACCTCAGAGATCTCTCATCACAAGGCAAGGCTGATTCTAATTTCTGCTGAAAGTATCAAATAATTTGATCTGATCCTTTATATTTATTCTGTTGTTTAAACCCCCCGTCAAAAATGCAAACTGTAAAATCTGACCATAGCATTCAGACTTTGGATTCTAACTACCTCGAATCATCAAATCAAAATTCTATATTTACCATCTTTGAAGAGATCTTTCCCATTTAGAAACAGTATTTTTTGTCAAGGCTTGTTCCAACTGTTTCATTTTCCCTTTACTGGGCAGAATAAAAAATGCTGCAACATCTCCCTTGTAAGGAATCTGCACCACCTTGCAAGACAGCTTCCTGTCAGAGTATGCTTTATAAAATCCATCTCGAACCATCATCTCCACTTCAACTGAGGTCTTTGCATTCACATGGAAATAGTCCTTGTGAGTCCTCTCAATATTGAAAGGATTTTCCCAGTAGGCTTAAAACCAAAAGAGAAAGAATAGAATTGAATACTTATTTCAGTGAGGATATATTAATATAGTCCAGACTAATGTACAATAAATAAAACCATAGCTGAAGATTTACACTTATACTTGAGGATAAAAAGTATTTCAAGTTTATTAAATATCTTATTCTCTGTAACAATTAAATATCACAGGTTAAATTTTGTATGGACTTGTATACCATCTTTTTAAGTCAGATAAATTAAATGAAGTAACTTCATCATATTACCTTATGTTCTATTTGAAACAAATGAAAACAGAATCCAGGGATTTGCTGTCTGTTTTCAGAATATTGCTTGTAAAGCAAGTTTCAGAGCAGATGTCTGACTTTTAAAAGGTAGCATGTTATGCTCCTCACATGGTTTTTTATATGTTTTTCATCTGGTAGCACTGAGGAAAAGCTTACATGCCAGAGAAACACAAACTTTTGGACCTGAACATAACTGTGGTATGGTAAATGGAATACGGCCTCAAGGTCTTTAGTCTTCAAAATGGCTTGTTCTTGATGTTTATTCAATTAAATTTTCTATGATATTTTATTTTGTAATAAAGCAGGTCATTCACTAAACAAATAGACAGGGATTACAGCTTGCCATTCTGTAAGTATGTTTTCCTGGCTTTTTTTTTTTTTTTTTAATGTTGATTAGAAATAATCTATTTTGAAAAATAAATAATGGAATGTAAACTCCATAGTATTCTGGTTACTTTATAAGGTTAAGCCTTCTCCCTTGCCCTCCAGAAAAGAAATGTACTCTGGTATGGTACTCAGGCTAGGGAACCTGAGATTAGGGCACCCAAATTTATAAAGTATTTGAAATAAGATATATTTTTTTTTTCTGAAAGTTCATGATTTCCAAATATTTTCCAAATAACTCCTTTCTGGGTGAGAAATTTCATGTATGTACTGCATGCTGCTACAAATGAACACCTGAGAAGAAGTTAATAATTTCTAAAGCAATACATTCAAATACCTCTTGGGATATGTGTAATATAATGACAAGGTGTAGAACATTTGGGCTCCAGCTCCAGAGGTACCTACCCAGTTAATAGTCATGGACTATAAATAAATTAAAGTTTTTGGCAATTTTTGTAAAACATAATCTTCAGAATTTAGTTTTCTATTTCACACGTACAATGTGAAAACATTTTAATTTTTAAAACAAGTAGATGAAGTCTGACAGGATAATTTAACAATGCATGAATCTGTTGTGCTCTGGCAATTCCTTGAATGTGAATATTGCAAGTAAGTGAACTCTTGTGCTTAGAAGTCTAAATATATGATAGGAAATTTTTTATGTGGAAGAGGTTTCAGAGTTGAAAACTTTCAATTTTTTTTTCTTAATAGTCTCATCTAAACACATTCATTTAAAAATTATTCACAAGTAACCTGGTGTACTTGTTTTACTTCAGGTGAAACAGCACTAAACAGATGCTGTAAGTAGCATCTCTGTAACTTACCTTTGAAATAAATGTAGTTAACAATTACCATCAGAGTGTTTGGATCAAGATCCTCAAGTATTTGGTTTATATTCCCATGAGTTTTATTTTTTACATAATCATTGATCTCTTTTTTAGCTTCAGTGGAATTCTGGAAGCTACTAGAGACAGCTTTTCCTCCGTACAGGTTTCTGATGTCCTTCAGGAAGGTTTTCCTTGGTTCCAGGTGTTTGTCCATGAAGAGGGTGCTGCCCATGCTCAGCTGCACCTGGCTCCCAGGGCGGCTCAGCAGGAGGAGGAGCTGATGAAAGCCTTCATGGATCTCCTCCTTCGGGGTGCTGGTGAGGTTAAAGGCCAGTCCCTCCAGCACCTGGGTCTGGCTGCTGCCTCGGGAGCCCAGGGCCAGAAGGGCAAGGGCAGCAGAGATGCTGACTGGGGAAAAGAAAACGTTCTTTGCAGGTTCTTGAGCGGCTGCTTGCCTGTAAAACTGGAAGGCAAAGTCTGTATTGCTTGGGACTATCCTTTGGCAGGACTCAAGAGGATCTCCCTCGTGGGAACGCTGCTCCTGGGGGTCAGCTGGCTCATGCTGGTCAGTGTGGTGATCAGTCTCGGTCAGGCTGTGGACACTGAGGTGGAGCACAGCCACCAGCAGGCACAGTGGGAGCATGGCCTTCATCATTCTTCACAGATACTGCATGGACAAAGAGCAAAAGGTCTTGGATGATGGAGGATGGCTGTATTGATATCTCATCCTTTATTTCTGTCTGCTACTGCTTTCAAGTGGAAAGCTCTGTTATCTCCTGACCTCTTCCTTTGATATGGAAGTATTTTTAAAATACTTGTGCTTCTGAGTTTACCTGTAATTCCTATCTATTGCTGCCTACTTCAGTTCTACTTTACTCTAGCTACAAAAGTTCCTTGTTAGTGGGGAAAGAAACATGTGAGTATTAAAGAAAAATGAGTCCAAGGGAGAGAAGAAGTGAAAACGTGCCATTTTTTTTTTAATGGCAAAGCTACACGTTAGAAGCATCCTGGTTAATTCTTTTGTGCTTATCACTTAAGACCTCCTAGGATTATTATGCTGTTAGGGTTTGAATGAAGTTTTTGTTAAATGGCAGTGCTACACTGCTATATCAAAGGAAAATAATACGAGATTGCAGAATTCAGAAGTGCTAATTTCTCTTATTACTGCCTCATTTTGCCATACAAAGTGGCTAATCATAAGAGGTTTTAAAATTTTTCTGCTTTGATACTTATTATATTCGAATACATCTGTCTGTTTTAAATGACCACTCATGTGCCACTTGTCTTCCAGATGGGCTCCTTCTTGTGTGTATCCCACATCTGGTTATGGGAAGATGAGACCATTAGCGTGGACTTGGCCTCTCCTGTCTTTCCAAGCTTCATTTCAGCAGGAAAGTATCCTTTTGTAAGGTAAATATGCCTAAGGCCAGAGTAGTGCTCAGCAGCAAGACTGGATCAGGGCATCTTGGACATTTGTAGTGGCTGTGAGCACTTCTTGTCTTGGTTTGTTTACTGCTTTCTCTTTTAACAGTTAGGCCAAGAACATGCTGGGATGATTTGTGGTGTTTAAGATGCTCAACCTGTCAGAAAACCAGTAAGAGCTATTCCCATTAAAAATATGGTACCAGTGACTAGAAAAGCTCCAAATAGCCTTCATTTAATGTCCTACCTGAAACAGAAGAGCTTCAGGCAGAAGATCACAAGCTGCCTGCTTGTCCCCCAGTAGTCCATAGTAAAGGCACTCAAAGACATGGGTTCAGCAGAGCAGATATGTTTACTGGGATTTTCTCTGCCCTGGGACAGCACTGACCTCTAGGTTTGGGTGAAAAGAAGTCATCTTGTACTTCTGCAGCTTTGCTCTGGCTGACCTGGGTAAACTGGAATTTACAGAGGACGTTGGCATAGCAAAATCAGTTTGTGAATTCTGTCTGGGCCATCTTAGTGTAAGCAAGACATTTACTCATTCACTTCAGTTTTGGTTATTTGATCGTAAGCTTTAGGGAAAATTAGTAATGATTAAAAAATATTGACAGTTGAGAAGTCAGAATACTTCTGTTATTGAATCATATTTGTTCTAGATGTTTTTGAGCTATTTGGGATAAATATTCAGATCAGAGTTATACTCTGTTGAGCTGCTATAATGAACCCCTAGAATTTGCTATGCAATATTTCTTGAAATTAAGTTCAGCTGTCGTTTGAGTACAAGGTTTCACCCTTGAAAGCAGATGTGCTTTATGACTCACTTAGCTAAATACTGCACAGCTGGGTCAAAATCATTAAGGTAAAGATAACTGAGTACTTACTTTACATTCAGAAGGCTCTTGCTCTCAGTGGGCTGTGCTGTTTCTTGCTGCTTTACTCCTACTGCTGTTTTCCTCTGTTAAACCTTACATGGCTTCAGATACATATTATCTAGAAGTACAAAGCTGAATGCTGATGAAGCCAGTGTTCTTGGACCTTGTACGCATATGTCCACATCTCTTCACTCCAAACAGAACAAAGACCACAGGGCCCAGGGCCCAGAGTGGAGTGCTGCATCCCAAAGGGTATGCAACTCCTAAGTAAATATTTATTGGAGATGATATTTTGGTGTCAAGAGCAGCTACTCTGCCCTATGTGCTACCTGAGATGAATGTAACTGTTCATCTGATGACACACTTTTGCCCAGCACTAAGCTCTGAAGGCCAGGGTGAGGGAGCTACAAGGAGCACTGCTTGTCCTAAGTTGTGCTACCCAGCTTACTGGACTCCATTTATGTGCCAACATCTCATCTTTTATTTCTACACAGTAGAAACCTCACTGGTTGCTACTCAGAAGCCATTGAGTCCTCTTGGCCTCATAAATAAAGAGGGTACCTCATTCTGTCTTGTAGGAATGGTGAATTTTAGGTCTGTGGCAATTTATTGAATTGTCTCCTCACAATCAAATAAATTCTTTCTGTATCTCTGTTAAGGACAACCTAGCCTATCAAGATCTGAAAAGTACTTAATGTAGACTTCAGCACTTGAAAAAGCTGTGTAAAACATGTGCCATCACTCCAACTGCCCAAAAACAGTACTGAACAAATGCAACTGCTGTAATGTATACAAGCAGCAACCTAGTCTCAAATACATCAAACAACAGCAAATGATGGAAGAGAGTAACCCAGAAATATTAACCAGTAACAAATCAAGGCAGTCTCAAACTGTGAGTCTCACCCTTCTTATAAAGATGTATTTCCCAGGAATGTCCCAAAGGAAGATGCAGATAAGTGCTGTGAAGCAGGTTTACCACATGCACAAATGGATGAGCTGTTCAGATGCATGGTTTGATCTGCTAGCCAGGAGAATGCCTGCTTAGTCTCTCCATGCCTCTGCTACACTTTGCAGGGCTTGTTAGTGCCTGCTCAGCAGGCAGCACAATCCCCTTGGTACTGTAGAACCAAGGAGCTGTGTAAGCACAGCAGTTCCCAGTCCCCAGCTATGCTGCTTTCAGAGGTCATTCTTCACCTGCTGGGATCCATGGCCTCGGTCATGCAGTGGGTTCCCTGCATGGTGTTTACAGATTCAATGCTTTTTTTAAATTTATTTATTTTAATTTCAGAATACAGCTTAACTCTGCATGTTCGCCTTAGATATAGCCAAAGTTTGCTGTTAAGCATTTTGATTTTGAATTCGTGTTTTTTCTTATTAGAGTACCAGTTGCTGCTGTCCCTTGGAGTACTTGTGAAGGTCAGGTGAGGCTTGATGGAATAGCCTGTTTTCTTTTTTTGCCAGCCACAAAAACTCAAAACACAAAAACATTTAAATTGAATGAATGTATAAACCAGAATGCTCGATGGTATGAGTACAGTCTTTCAGGGAAAACAAGAGAGGTGCTCATGGTGCTCCAAGACAGTCAGGCTGTTGGTGGTTCTGGGCACTTCTTTAGTCATAGAGGTAAGCAGCATTAAATATTTACACTTCTGTGAAACATTACATGGATTAAAAAAAAAAACCAAACCTATCTGAGGAGACAGCTAAATGCTGATGTAGCCACAAAGAGAAGGTGGAAGTCAGTGCTTGCCAGGCCAGCTGGCTTTAATGTCTGTTGTCCCCAAGCATGAATAATAGCCATCTGCAAACACACACTGAAGAGGAGAGGTCCATAGCCATGAGCAACTGTACTACCAGATATAGCTCCTAGCTTATTGCCAGCTAGAGGCACAAGTGCTAAAGCATCTCCTGAAGTGTGTTATGGGGCTGCAGATTTTTGATCATGCAGAGTGGGCACCTGCTTCAACATGGTTTCTTAAATCCATGTTTATGGACCAAACAAAAAATGTCCTAATAATCAGTCTGTACTTCATGAATACGTTTGGCAGATGTTTGAAATAAATATTCAAGTGTTTGATATTTGCTGGCCAGGTCATGTTTTTATCCAAGAGCCTTGTTATTACTAGAAGAGTGTAATTTTAAAATTCCAACTTGGAAAACTCTAGCTGTGCTAGTGGAAAGTTTATACATGAAAGTGTTACTGGTCCTAAGTAGAGCTGTATTTTTTTTTAGTAGCAGTAATGATTGGCTTGCAAGTGACTTTAAAAACAGCATAAGACATGCAAACACAGGCTCTGGATGCACTGAAATGTCTCTCAGTGATTTGCTTAATTTTTCTTGTTAGCACACTGGAGAAAGAAACATAATTTTGCTCTTAGTTCTAATACAAACACAGGTCGTGTGCAAAGTCATTCTGATCTGATGTATTGTGTTTATCCTTTCAAGAGAGACAAACACATTGATTTTTGTCATTGATACTAAGGAATACTCTCCCCTCATGTTTTCACTTGGCTTGGACTGTTAGCATTGCTGAATTTCTGTAAGCAGTTACACAGTGGCTGTTCAATGAGCTGTGCCTAACAAAGTGGTAAGGTTTAATTAGCCCAACTTAATCTGACAGTGTGCTGCTGGCATACTATCTGTTTGTACAGCTGGCTAGTGATGCATGTATGCATATGAAATAAGGATCACTCGTTGAAATTTTTCTTTGCTTCTAGTATTGTGTAATTGAATTTCAAGTTATCTTTTCCTACAGACTCTGCTTCCCTCTGTACAGGGAAAATCAGTCTCAGTTAAGCAGATTGGCATGTTCTTCAGTTTGAATTTGGTAGAGGCTGTTTTCAAGCTACAAATTTCATCTTCTTATTGTTTAATCTCAGCAAAAGTTTGGATCACACAAGAAACCAAAATCTGTGCAGCCAAGCCCCTAATCCTTAATATCTCCAGCATATAAAATTGTTTCAGGGTGCAAAAGCTCTGAGTACAGCACATAGGCTGCTTAGGGCAGCATAAGGTCTGCACAGAGATAATAATAGGTTAAAGTTTACAGTATCTTCCTTTATACTTTAAAAATATGGTTTATACTTTTTTTTTTCAATGATGTTGCTGTTCATCATGCCTTACATGGATTTGAAAACTCAAAACTCTGAGCCAAAGTTTCATCAGTGTTTTTTGCTAGAGACTGTTTAACCTACAGCTGTAATCAATGATAACCACTGAGTAGTGAGAAAACAAGATTCAGCAGCCCTGGCTAGTGCAGCATCAGTGTGCTTCCAGCAAAATTCAGGAGGTCTTTGTGAACATCTTGCAAAGAAAGTGGGCAAATCTCATACAAACAGAGGTTGGACAGTGCAAGTGTAAAGGGAGGTTGCTGATGCAATGGCTCCCCAGAGTGATTTCATCTGAGGAATCCCAGCCCAGGGACTGGAAACAGACCTATGTAGTGGAAAGCAGAGAGCTGGAAATGCCAGAAAGAGGCTGAAGTGAAAAAGCAAGGGAGATGTTCTGTGCTTCTCTAACAAAACACATGTATGCACTTAGTACTAAAGCTATGTTCAACTTCTGTCCAGCTACATTGTCCAATGGTTTCTTGCAGCCAATTTATAATCAGTATAGCAGAGAACCATTAAAACTTGAGGATTATAATCAGACATTAAAACATATTTCTGAAACTGTCCCTCTATGTAAAGTATTTTACTTTTTGGGGAAACATCATCAAAATGTGTCCCAGTGTGTTTTCCCCACAGGCTTTGTGCTTGTGCAGCAGAATCTTAGAATCAAAATCTAGGATGGAAGAAACCTCCAGAGGCCATCTAGTCCAGCCCTTTGCACAAAACATCGGGTTTCTCAGGTACATGTCTCCAAGCAAAGGTATTTTACAATTTCTCTGGACCTCGTCTTCCAGTATTTAACCACTGCATGGTAAAAGCATATTCCTTATTACAATTTTCTACATTCAAACAGTTCTGTTCTCTGATCTTCAGTGTTTTCCACCTCCAGCATCATACATGTCTTTGTCATAATCCAGGAACTTCTGGGCTGTCATTTACAGAGAAGCCATTGCATTTTCTCAGCTGGACCTTGCTTAGCGTTAATTGAGAGAAAACTTCCATGGATCTACTGCTCTTCCATTTATCTCAGGAGAGGTCTTTGTGAAGCCAAATCCACATGGATACTTTATCCCCCCTACCCCTGGAGGGCCTCACAAAAAGACTCAAATGAGAAAATTAAATGTTCTTGTCACCTGCTATTGCCTAGATCTTCTTGTAAAGCCAAAATGTAAAATCAGAAGGATTGCTGGTGCCTATCTTCAGTAGAGTCAGGTTTTGACTGCACTGCTGCTTTCCAGGAAATGTAGGTAATTTACAGCTCTTGAGAGGTACTCTAGTGGAGTGAACACTTACTTTATGGGATTAAAACCCAATCACACAGTAGACTTTTATTTGCTGGCTGTCATTTACAAGATAGTGAGGAAAGGAATTAACATCTCAGTGAGAAATCATAACAAAAATTTCCCACTTCTGCACAGAAAGCCATCAATATTTGTTGCAGAGGTTAATTTTATGCTAGTTCAAATCTATGAACTAAAGGACCAGAGGGGAAAAAAAAGGGGTTTTAATGTCTTTGAAGCAGTTTCTAAAGAAAGATTGGAACACCCAAAAAATCCACACAGTGCCAAAAATAATTCTTCATTTTTCCCACAGAAATGAGTTACAAGACTTAGATCTCAGTGGTCAGTTCAGTGTTGCCAGGCTCCGTGAATATTGACGTGTTTGAGAGGCTGTTTTCCCCTTAAACTTCTCTTGACCTTTCATCATCTTCCCCTACCCAAATTCCACTTCCATCCAGAGCAGACATGTCACATCCAACTGGAGTGCCTTGGAAAGAAAATGGAGCTAGGCTTCTTGGGTGATCAAGGGAAGAACATTTTGAGAATCAATGTCAGTAAGAAAAAAACTAGATAAATATAGATTTTGATTTAAATATAGAAATAGAAGATATATCTGACTGTTCTTACTACCTCTGAGCTAGCTTGCTCTTTTAATTTTTCTGTGTTGAATTAAATTAAGATGTATATCTATGGTGTCTTCATCCGCACTGCAATAGAAGTACAGAAAAAAATGCACCTTTTAAAGAAATAAGAATTAAAACTGTAT
This sequence comes from Buphagus erythrorhynchus, assembly GCA_013400855.1. Classification (NCBI taxonomy): domain Eukaryota; kingdom Metazoa; phylum Chordata; class Aves; order Passeriformes; family Sturnidae; genus Buphagus; species Buphagus erythrorhynchus. Next base: position 39,889 of record VZTT01002021.1, read on the forward strand.
GTTTACCCCAGCTGTGTTTTTTGACTTCTCTTTTTCTTAATTTCTTTTTAGTGAAGAAACTGAATTATTTCTTTAAGGAACCTCCATGTTATACTATCCAAAAACTGGCCAAAAAGTGAGTCATGTCAAATTGGAATAGGTCTGAGTTTCATTTATGATTCATAGCAGTGTATTGGATGAGTTGGAGCCTGAACTAAAGACTGGGTTTAACCCTACCACACCAGATGTACAAAATCAAAAAGCGAGAGCGAGCAGTATTTGAGCA